>OX336892.1:26770109-26948456 GCA_946959425.1 Argyrosomus regius | reverse complement strand
GTAAAATAAGAGGTAAGAGCATCATCACGTCGTCATGGCGACCATCATTAGCATCATCTGGCTCTCCTTGCACTTCCTCTGACTAACCACAGGGTGGTGGTGTTTCTCTCTGATGTTTAATGTCAGCACCAGCAGCAAACACAGAAATCCACCATATGATAAACTTTAGTTTCAAATGTGTCACACAGCCATGGTGGAAGAGCTTATTTATTGGTGTGACACCTATCTAACAGCGTACAGAGACATGTAATGTCACACATGTCTGGTCTGCTGAGACAGCTGCAATATGTTGTCATTCTTCCAACAGTTTTTCATGGTGAAAATGATCAAACTGTTCAGAGTTAGAACATACATAACAGAACAAACATCCCTTCAAATGATATTACATGTATCACAACTGTTTCTACATTTTTATGTCATTTTTATTCAGTAATTTAACGTCATTTAAGTAAAATGCAACAAATATATAAATAAAACACAGTATACAGTATAATACAATATATTCATACAGTACCAGTCAAAAAGTAGGACACACCGTCTCATTCAATAGTTTTTCTTTATTATTATTATTTTCTACATTTTAGATGAATACTGACGACGTCCTAAATATGAAGTGAAGTGTGTCCTTCAGTTGTTTTATTAAACAATGAAGTGTTATTTCATAGTTAGAGATTAGAAGATGTTGTGGGTGGAGGGCTCAGTGTGAAAAAGGCTTACAGACAACAAGAGGAAAGACAGACGACCACAGAGAGGGAGAGGAGTTCATGAGTGTGTACAGCTGCAGATATGAATCTGTTCTCAGTGGTTATTAGGACTCATAAAAAACTGTGAGAGCGAATCAACACTTCCTTTCGTGCAGCAGACGGGCTGTGTGGGTTTCTGCTCTGCAGCCTCCTCACCGTTAGCTGCACCTTTTCACATTAATAACACAATGACAGTTACAACCATCGACTCTGGTTAAAGACAAAAAAACAGTTTTATTGATTCTGTAAAGGTGACAGTTTAATGACAGTTTCTCCAGCCTGAGCCCAACTTGGAACATAATACAACATATTAGGACATGTGGGAAAGGATCAGAGCGTGCAGACATTTTTAACAACATCAATACAAAGACAATTTCTAATTCATCTGTTCATTTTTAACAGGTTTCAAATCTGACTGTAAATTATGTCATATAGAACTTTATGAAAATATATTTCTGCAATAACTTTTGTTTTTCTCTGTGAAGCATTTTGTAACTCTGTCTTGAAATGTGTCACATAAATATGAATCTTAATTTACGTACAATCAGTAACTATACCAATCCATTTCATCTTGATGAAGCTGTAATAGTGAAGTGTCATTTTATTGGTTGATGAAAAATAAACACAGCCGTCATTTTGCCCACATTCAAACTTCAGCCCGACTGATGGAGCCGCTGTGTCATCATTTTATAGCAGTTGTAGCTTCAGAGCAGCTCGCTCTGCTGTTTGTTCATGTGTGTAAACAACAGTGTCATCAGCATAGAGATTTACATCCACACTGACACAATTATAAAAGGGGGTCAGCACTGAACCTTCATTTTCTATTATTATACAAGTCACAATTAAAAGTGGAAATTAACTAGAGGATCAAAATAACACTACAGCACAGAATTGAACTGCAAATATATATGTGTATATATGTATTTATATTGTTAGCATGACTGTATCTAACCTGTGCATCAAAAGATAAATTTAACAACCAACAACAAGACGTCAAAATTCAACATTTCTGACTGCTGATCAAAGTGATCAATGAGATGAATTGATGAGATTTGATGGTGAGAAAAGGCGAGCAGAAAACAGTCAGTCAGCATGTGTGCAGTTGGTGGACGGTCCCTTGTTTCTGAGGATCATCAGCAGAGAGAGTCCACAGCAGTACACCAGACTCTTCACTATCAGCACTGTGTACAGCAGACACAACAGCTTCACCTTGTACTGAGACGGAGGAGAAGTTGCTGGTGTAGGTGCTGATGGTGGAGGAGAAGCTGGAACTTCTGCAACAGAAAAGGAGTCCAAAAGAAATGTCAGTCCTCTGCTCCTCTGCTCTCTTTGACAGCGTCTCCACATGAAGCTGAATCACTGCTGAACACAGTCACCAAGCCTTCATTACCTTGTTCTGTTTGGGCCTTCACTGTGCCCCCTCGTGCTGGACGGAGCAATGGTATTTATATGTGCTGCTTTCGTGCTGATGGATCAGTAAGATGGAGGCGGTGCGTCCCGACTCTCTGAGCTCCAGCTGCTCTCCCACATCACGGTGCACCTCCTCCAGAGGACCGTCCTCCTTTTGTCTTTTCCAGGAGAACTTGACCAGAGGAGGAAACATGGCTGAGGCCACACACAGCAGGGAGCTCTTCCCTCCAGGTGGGCTCTGGATGCTGCTGGGTACACGCTCACCACGGGCTTCACTACCTGCTCATCTGAAGTTTGACAGCAGCAACAAGCAGCACAGACACACATTGACACAGTCAACAGCAGCTTACAGCACTGCACTGCATTCAGTCTGATCCTGGAAACTACATGGACTCTGATCACTAAACTACTCATCAATACAGCACAAAGTTCACTACATATACTGTATTCACCTTCATATCAAACACAGTTATCATGTCATGTCATCACATGTTGGAAAATAAAGACAATTCAATTTGTTTCTTTATTTGAATGTAGTCCATTCACTAGAATGTCACATTCATTACTATTACTGAGAATATAATATAATATAATGATGAAATTGACCTTCATATAGTGGACAATTGTTTTTCTGTATGAGGGTTAATATACATATTATTATAAGTTACATATTTACCTACACACAGAATGCAACTGTCATTTTAATGATTCCAATATCCAGAACATATTATACATTTACCACCATATACTTTAGCCCAGCCACTAAAAAAACAAATCAATACATCAATAATTTCATAAATATTTGAACTTTTAGACACAATTACAATGATATGTTGGGATTTGTCAAATGGAATAAAGACTGCTGTATAATATAATATAACAAAGATCAGACTTTATTGATTCATGACGGGAACTTCACATATAATTTAATATAACCTAATATAATATAATAATCTAAGTCTTGTATGAATGATAATGTGTGCAGTATCTGACACATATTTACCACCATATACTTTACAAAATATATTTACTGTTATATATTTGAAATGATGTGAAGCATCATATAATATTTATATTTAGTGTATTAAGATACAAATATATATGTATGTGTGACATTATATATCATCCTATATCATTTATATAAATATATAAATTAGTATGCATACATTCTGTTTATTGTAATATCATATTCAGTATGTGTTTGCCTTCATGTATAAATATATCTTCCACTAAAAGACATATGTACCATCATGTAAAATACAGTTGTCATGAGGTAAATTTGACCATTTCAAATGATTTATGAATTATCCTTCAACATATTTAAAGTTATATACTTTTAAAAATACATTTACTGACATATATTAAATGATATTTCATATCATATATTATCCTGTTTGATAAAAACAAGAGATGGTGCACCACCAACCACTCCACGTTTCAAACAAATATTCCCCACTCAGCGACACACCCGCTGAGAGGCCAACTCTGGTGATTGGCAGCTCCATTTTGAGAAACGTGAAGTTAGCGACACCGGGGGCCATAGTTAAATGCATCCCGGGGGCCAGAGAGGGCGACATCGAATCTAATTTAAAACTGCTGGCTAAGGATAAACGTAGATACAGTAAGATTATTATTCACGTCGGCGGTAATGACACCCGGTTACGCCAATCGGAGGTCACTAAAATTAATGTTTCATCAGTGTGTGCATACGCCAAAACGATGTCGGACTCCGTAGTTTTCTCTGGACCCCTACCCAATGTGACCAGTGATGACATGTATAGCCGCATGTCGTCATTCCACCGCTGGCTGTCGAGGTGGTGTCCAGCAAACGATGTGGGCTTCATAGACAATTGGACACCTTTCTGGGGAAAACCTGGTCTGATTAGGAGAGACGGCATCCATCCCACTTTGGATGGAGCAGCTCTCATATCTAGAAATATGGCCAAGTTTATTAGTCGACCAAAACCGTGACAACCCAGAGTTGAGACCAGGAAGCAGAGCTGCAGTCTTACACGCTTCTCTGCGCCTCCATTAGGGCAGCCACCCACCCAATCCTTTAGTATAGAGACTGTGTCTGTCCCCCGTCCACCTACATTATTTAAAGATAAAACAAACAGAGGAGGAGTTCATCATAAAAACTTAATAAAAATTAAAACAACATCCCCAGCAGTCCAAAATAAGAGAATTAAATGTGGACTCTTGAATATCAGGTCTTTGTCCTCTAAAGCTGTTTTAGTCAATGAATTAATATCTGATTATGGTATTGATTTATTTTGTCTTACTGAAACCTGGCTGCAGGAGGATGAATATGTTAGCTTAAATGAATCCACTCCTCCCAGTCATTGTAATACTCATATTCCTCGAAGTACTGGTCGAGGTGGTGGAGTTGGAGCCATATTTGACTCAAGTCTATTAATAAATCCTAAACCTAAACCAAATTATAATTCATTTGAAAGTCTTGTTCTTAGCCTTGCTCACCCAACCTGGAAAACATTACAGCCAATTCTATTTGTTATAATATATCGTGCTCCTGGTCCTTACTCTGAATTTTTATCTGAATTTGCAGAATTTGCATCAGGCTTGATCCTTAAAACAGATAAAGTAATTATTGTAGGTGATTTTAATATTCATGTGGACAACCACAATGATAGTCTTAGTACTGCGTTTATCTCTTTGTTAGATTCAATTGGCTTCTGTCAGAGTGTAAATAAACCGACTCATTGTCTGAACCACACTCTTGATCTTGTTCTCTCATATGGCATTGAAATTGATCATCTAATAGTCTTTCCACAGAATCCTCTTCTGTCTGACCATTTATTAATAACCTTTGAGTTCATATTACTGGACTATAAGCCTTTCTGCAGAAACTCCTACAGCAGATGTTTATCTGATAGTGCTGTAGCCAAATTTAAGGAAGTGATTCCCTCAGTATTGAATTCAATGACTTGTCTCAATGTAGCAGAGGACTTGTCTGCTTCCTTTAGCCCCTCACAAATAGATCATCTTGTTGATAGTACTACAGGCTCATTACGAACAACTCTAGACTCTATTGCACCTCTGAAAAAGAAGATAATTAAACAAAGGAGGTTAGCACCATGGTATAGCCAGCAGACTCGCAACTTAAAGCAAGAGGCACGTAATTCTGAACGCAAATGGCGTGCCACTAAACTGGAAGAATCTCGCTTAGTCTGGCAAGATAATCTTAAAACATACAGGAAGGCTCTCCGTAGTGCCAGAGCAGCCTACTACTCTTCATTAATAGAGGAAAATAAGAACAACCCCAGGTTTCTCTTCAGCACTGTAGCCAGGCTAACAGAGAGCCACAGCTCTATTGAGCCATCCATTCCTTTAGGTCTAAGTAGTAATGACTTCATGAGCTTCTTTAATGATAAAATTATAACTATTAGAGACAAAATTCATCACCTCTTGCCCTCAACAGGCACTGATCTGCATTCTGATACAGCAAGTTTGGAAACAGCTGTAAAACCTGATATATATTTAGACTGTTTTTCTCCCATCGACCTTCATCAAATAACTTCAATAATTTCTTCATCGTCAACCTGTCTCTTAGATCCCATCCCAACCAGGCTGGTCAAGGATGTTTTACCTCTAGTTAGCCCTTCTTTATTGGATATGATTAATCTGTCTTTATTATCAGGATATGTACCACAGTCCTTTAAAGTAGCTGTAATTAAACCTCTTCTTAAAAAGCCCACTCTAGATCCAGAGGCTTTAGCCAATTACAGACCGATATCAAACCTTCCCTTTCTCTCTAAGATACTTGAGAAAGCTGTAGCCAATCAGCTGTGTGACTTTCTCCATAAGAACAGTTTATTTGAGGATTTTCAGTCAGGATTTAGAGTGCATCATAGCACAGAGACCGCACTAGTCAAAGTTACAAACGACCTCCTAATGGCATCAGACAAAGGACTCATCTCTGTACTCGTCCTGTTAGATCTTAGTGCCGCATTTGACACCATTGACCATCAAATTCTTTTACAGAGACTGGAACATCAAATTGGCATCAAAGGAACCGCCCTAAGCTGGTTTAAGTCTTATTTTTTAGATCGTTCTCAGTTTGTTCTTGTCAATGATGAATCCTCCATGCATACCAAAGTTTGTCATGGAGTCCCACAAGGTTCTGTACTCGGACCACTTCTGTTCAGTTTATATATGCTTCCTCTAGGGAACATTATTAGGAATCACTCCATTAATTTTCATTGTTATGCCGACGACACCCAGTTATATTTATCGATCAAGCCTGATGAAACCAATCAGTTAACTAAACTCCAAGCATGCCTTAAAGATATAAAAAGTTGGATGACCTTCAATTTTCTGATGTTAAATTCAGACAAAACTGAAGTTCTTGTAATTGAACCCAAAAACATCAGAAACTCTCTTTCTAGAGACTTAGTTACCTTAGATGGGATCACCCTGGCCTCCAGCTCCACCGTAAAGAATCTTGGAGTTGTTTTTGATCAGGATTTGTCCTTTAATGTCACATAAAACAAATTTCAAGGACTGCATTCTTCCATTTACGTAACATTGCCGAAATCAGACGCATTGTATCTCAAGCAGATGCAGAAAAACTAGTCCACGCATTTGTTACTTCTAGGCTGGACTATTGTAACTCTTTGTTATCAGGCTGCTCCAATAAGTCTCTGAGGACTTTGCAGCTAATTCAGAATGCTGCTGCACGTGTTCTGACAGGAACCAAGATCAGAGATCACATCTCTCCCATTTTGGCTTCCTTGCATTGGCTACCTGTTAAATCTAGAATAGAATTTAAAATTCTTCTCCTTACATACAAAGCTCTTCATGGTCAGGCACCATCATATCTAAAAGAGCTCATAGTACCTTACTACCCCTCTAGAACACTGCGCTCTCAGAATGCTGGGTTCCTTGTAGTTCCTATAGTTTCGAACATGTAAAGTCTGAAGCAGCAGAAACTCATTAAAAACACATTTTCAACTTGTTCAATAAACAACTGAAGGAAAATGAATGTTTATTCTTACCTGTTACATACAGTTTAGTTCCAGAGAGAAAGATGCCGTACCGCTGTCCTCCCACAGTGAAAAAGCGTAATACAAAAACCTGCCTGCTGTTGAATGTGTCAGCTGAGAGTCCAAATGAACACAAAACAATCCTTTCATAAAGTCAAAGCATGAAGTGATTGTGAATCAAGTCAAAGTCACTCCACAATAACTGACTCCAACACCTTTGCAGGCACTCTGAACACTTTCTAAACACTTTGACATCCATAATCAGTCTGCTGTCTGTGAGGAGCTGCTGAGTGCCTTTCCCTTTCATGAACCTGCTCATCCCTCCTTCACACAGGAGGATTTCCAACAGCTGCTGGGCAGGTGCAAGCCTGGCAAGGCACCAGGGCCAGATGGCATCCCAGCTAAGGGGCTCAAGCTCTGTGCCATGGAGCTCTCTGCCATCCTCCACTCTATCTTCTGTCAGTCCTACAGGACAGCATCAATACCCACATCTGGAAAACATCCACCACCATCTCCACCACCATGTGGAAAAACTGATCCTGAACACCATCCTGCCAGCTTGTCAGACCACAGCTGGACCCCCACCAGGGCCAAACGAGGGACGGAGGATGCTGTGGCATGCCTCCTCCACCCCCTCCTTCAACATATGGAATCAGCAGTCAGCTTCCCTACAGTCCTCTTTGGTGACTTCATCTCCACCTTCAGAATCAGAAAAAGCTTTATCGCCAAGTATGTTTTTTTACACATACAAGGAATTTGTTCAGGTGTTGTTGATGATGACAAACATTCTCTAAATATAAGACAGATGAAAAAATCAAATATTAAAAATATAAACAATATAAATATACATACTCATCATAGTATGATGGAGGGCTAGAAGTGCACCATCATTCTCTTTGGCAGGTTGAATTTCTTCAGCTGGCGCAGGAAGTACATCCACAAACAGGATCCTGGTGTGGTTCCTGTGGAGTCCAGGTGCTGGAGGATGTAGTGGAGGGCCAAGTTGACTGCATCGTCTACAGACCTGTTGGCTGTAGACGATTACCCAAACTGCAGGAGGTCCAGGAGGGGTCAATGATGTCTTTGAGGTCTGAAAGCACAAGGCGCTCAAAGGACTTCATGAACACAGAGGTCAGGGCGATGGGTCTGAAGTGGTTCAGTCTGGTCCTTGGCTTCTTGGGAACAGGGATGTTCTCAACAAAGGTTCAATGTTTCCATGAACTCAAAGCTCTGTCTGTTGCTGCCAATCTCCTGTTGTTGTTTTACAAAAGTAGAATTCAATTCACCATGTTGACCATCTCCAACAAACTGGGGAGGATGTTGAGCAGCAAACAGACAGAAAGTCAGATTTTTAGTTTTGTAGGTATTTGCTCATAAATCAAACAACGGCCAAGTGAAACCTGTTTTCAACGCTATTCTTTCACTGATTGCTGGATTACTTTAACTTAAGTTGAGTTGAGTTTTACCTGGACAGCAGCAGCTGTCATGGCTGTATGTGTGGACTGCAACACTTCTTATTCACAGTTGAAGAATGAGATCCGAAAAAGGGACCAGCTGATCGAGGGCTTTGTCTCTGTTGCCGCTGTCCAGTCAAAACATATCTCATATTTGCAGTCCTCAACTTTTGCCGCTCCATCAGCACCATCACCTCCTTCACCCATGTCTCCAGTGGTCTCGGATTCTGCGGCCACTCTCCCCTGGCAGGCAACAATGCACATCGGCACTTTACCTCTACCTGCCCGCCCAGAGGAGCGTCCAGGTGAGGAGAGCGGCCTCTCATTGGACGGGAGCCGGGCGTGGAGGCCACCAGGGCTGCTGCATTGGGCCTGGATGCCACAACGTCGCTGACAGCCATCCAGACACCACCAGCTGATCCCGGGGTCTACATCGGAAACAGGCCAAATGCTCCGGTTTACAGCTCCACGCCGAACCAAGCCAGGACCCCGACCCAGCCATCCTGGACTGAATTGGTGCAATGCGGATGCAGGAGGGTCTCGGCAGGTCTGCATCCACAACCTCCGTTGGCTATCTCCAACCGCTTCACCATCCTGCCGGAGGATGCTTCCGTCCATCCTGACGCTGCACCTGCAGCTTCCACCTCACCTGGCCCTGAAGTCACTCCGGCTGCGTCAGCAGCGAGCCTTGAAAAGGCTACTCGTCGCTCGACAGCAGTAAATGACCGCCGTAGGTGTTATAAAAATTAGGATTATACTGGGGTTCAGATGTTCTAATTCATATGGTATGTGCGTATCTTGTTCTTTACATGTCTTGGGCACTTCTCTTATCTGCTCTATGTTTTACTGAAGCTGGCAGGGTGAGATATGATGTTGTTATATTCTACAAAACGTCCAAATGATATATGTTTGTTATTGGAGCCTTTCATCTATATTGTGTTAGTGTGTGTTTGTATCTGATCAAAATATGAATCAATATAATATGAAATAAATCCCTCAGTTCAGTATGTTTGTGACTCTGGCTGAGATGGAGGTGAAATATGTGAACCTGGGCTGTGGTTTACTGCTCTCTTCCTGTCACAAACACTGTTTGACATCTGTTCATCTGTTGGTTTTTGTACAGGCTGCTCGCATCATTTCTCACTGTGGGAACCAACATACTTCTCACACATGCAGTAGTAGGTGGCTGAATGAGAGAGTTTAACTTTCTGGATCTTCAACTCACAGCCGTTCTGTTTTCTCACAACTAAGAAATCATTTTTCTGAGGATGACTGAACCTGTAACCTATGATACAAGTCCTCCAGTTAAGACCAAGAATCACTCTGAATGTTTCTGTGTCTTTCTTCTGGAACCAGAGTACACCCTTATTGTCACACCGGTCAGTTCGTCCACAGCTGAAGGAGACTTCTTCATCAACTCTCCTGGTCAATGTTAAATCATCCTGAATCAGCTCTGCTGCCATGGCAACCAGCGCTGTAGAGAAACAGACAGATAGATGAAGGTTAGTGTGACAGTGTTTGTTACAGGTTGAGTTTGTTGGCTCCTGATTGGCTGGAAACACTCACCTGAACACAGACAGCACAGAGCAGCAGCTGGGAGGAAAAGCATTTTGTGCAGTGGTGTTTCCTCTGGTGAACCTGGGGAGAAGTGGCGCTCTGATGCAGCTGAGGCCAAACAAGGACGAGCTGTGAGATCAGACGAGGGCCACGTGGTTTCTAACAGGTCCTCAGACCTCCCATCAGCCCCTGCTGCTGATTGACAGCTCGGCTGAAGCTGTTGTGTGGTTTTCCATCGCTAAAAAAACCAACAAAAAAACAATGTGGGTGACGATGATGCAGAAATACAAGAAAACATTCATGTCAGCACAAACACATTGAGGTTGGTGGTGAATTTAGTAACACAGACTGTTATCTGTTGTTTAACAGCTGTGATGAAAATACAAAAGTACAAATCCACAAAACTCCTCAACTGTGATTTGAAGCCTTAAACGTCCCCTTACATTTCTGTCATTTCATTTCATCATTTCATTTCTATGACACATCAAAGCTTTTCCACACACAGTATCACATCTTTATTTGGATTCTGTTGTTCAGTCTCTTCATTAAAGCTACATGATGTTTGACTGAGTGAAATATTCAAAGCCAAGACTCCATCAAATGGAACATTTCTACATGTCTGCTGCATCATTTTAGACACATTTCCCCAAAATCCAGCCGGACACATTTGGTATTTTTGTAAACTTTGGGATCTCCACTAGAATGTCAAATAAAGTTCAGAGGGTTAGTTTGTAAAGACGAAGCCAGCGGAGGCTTGAGAAGAGTTGAAATCCAGGTGTGCTCCTCATATCTGAAGCAGTGGTTATGGTGCTGTTCCCTGGAAGGAGCTCAGGGCTCTGCTCTCTACTTCCTCCATGTAGAGGTCAGCCACAATGGGAGACACTGGTGAAGCCACCACAGCTGTGCTTCTGCCTGTAAAAACCCTCCTTGGATTTGAAATAGGTGGTATTCAGGCAGAGGTTGGGGCCAAAAAGTCCAACTCCAAATGAAATGACTAAATATGTTGTTTGTAAGTGACCTTTAAAAGCACACATACAAGTGTTTTCTGATCTGATCAAACTATCAGCAGGACCACATCATTTGTCTGTGTCTTTCCAAACTCTCATTACATTTAGGATTATTCCAGAATATCTGATATGATTTGAAAACATTTGATAGAATATATTAGAAATGATCTTTATGTTGTTCATAGATGTTCTTCCCCTCAAGCCCTCTGTTACGACCAGACGTAGGGGTAAAAGGAAGTAACATAAAACCAGGTGTTATGGTTAAAAAACAAAGGTATTTATTAAACGAAAAGTCAAATTGTTTTAACAAAAGGAGGTGAGGCAAGAGGGAACAAAGGGCGAGCGGATGCTGTTTAAAAGAACAAATAAATATAACAAAAAGAGAACTCTAAAGAGAGCCTATCCTTACTTAATAGAAACAAAACGAGAAAGAAAAACCTCACTGTCTAAACTAGCTATCAAATAACAGAAGACACATCAAAACAGCACCCCTGAACTAATGAGTTTAACAAAAATATACTACGGGTAATCAGTACATTAATTTAAACTAAACCCTGCCCAGCCCCAGAAATTACGCACAATACAAACCTCCAAAACAACGAGTTAACCTCGGTTAACATTCACAAGTTTCAACATACAAATCACCCGACAAAAACAAGCCGTTCTCTCTCTCGAGGCTGCGGCGCTCCCAGTTTAAATAACCGGGATGCTAGTGATGTGTCGTTCGTGAACGATTCGTTCAATATGAACTAATCTTTTATATGACTCGGGAGTAATGAGTCGTCCCAGTGAGTGATTCGTTCATTTTCATGCAGTACCTTCCCTCGCCACATGGCAGGCAGCTGCATAAGCTCAGTCAGCAGGACAGGAAACAGAAATGATTAGTTCACGACTCACTCAACTGTGCGTCTGTCCTCAGGTCCTCGTTCATTTGTCACGTGACAGCCAGGCCGCTCAGGCTGTGTGACGAGCAGTAAGCACAGCAGTTCGTTCATACGGATCGTTCTTTCGTTCATTTGTCACGTGACAGCTGTAGCTCAGCTACAGGGCTGTGGACTGAGAAACGAACAAGGAAATGAATGATGTCTGATTTGTGACGTTCATTCATTTGTCACGTGACACCCGACATACATTATTTATTCATGAAATCATAATTAATTAGTGGTCTTCGGTTCTTGTAGATGTGTATAGTGTTATTATGTATATAATGTAAAGTGTGTTTATAAGTGTGTTTATAAATAAATACTTTTGAAAATTATATCAACATATTGATTTTGTGTTATACTGCCATAAAATAATAAAATATAATAATAATAACAACAAATGCAATAATAATAATAATAATAATAATAATGTCACGTTTTGGACACAGTAAATGCACCATGTAAACATTTTAAGGAACTTTTTAATTGTTACTTTTTGTCTTACTTAATTGTCTTACTAATTGTCAAAATGAATGTGAGTTTTACGTTCACTTGCCCTCTACCAGCTGTCACGTGACAGGCAGCTCACTTCTCGTTCATCTGGATCGTTCATTTGTCACGTGACCGGCAGCTCTCGCTGAACGGGTCCTTCTCGTTCTCGTTCATCTGGATCGTTCATTTGTCACGTGACCGGCAGCTCACGCTGAACGGGTCCTTCTCGTTCTCGTTCATCTGGATCGTTCATTTGTCACGTGACCGGCAGCTCACGCTGAACGGGTCCTTCTCGTTCTCGTTCATCTGGATCGTTCATTTGTCACGTGACCGGCAGCTCTCGCTGAACGGGTCCTTCTCGTTCTCGTTCATCTGGATCGTTCATTTGTCACGTGACCGGCAGCTCACGCTGAACGGGTCCTTCTCGTTCTCGTTCATCTGGATCGTTCATTTGTCACGTGACAGGCAGCTCACGCTGTGTGACGAGTAGTACGTTCGTTCTCGGATCGGTCTCTCGTTCTTAACAATGGCAGGGAGGATACAGGACACAAGTCACTTTATTGTGGTGTTTATTTGCTTTCCTAGGTTTTCATATGGTTTGAATTGCTTGTGGCATTTTGTTTATTATGCTTTGTCAGCTGAAGCAAACCATGTTGCCTTCAGTGTTAAGTGTTTGAGAACCGCAGTCTTTTTTACGCCCACAAGAGGGCTACAGCGCCACCCGCTGTAAAAATGAACGAAATGAACGAAATGACTCAAAAAAAGATTCGTTCAATTTACTGTCCGAGAGTAAAAGATCCGAGTCAGTAAAACGAGTCGAACTTCCCAACACTACGGGATGCTGGTATTGGGGCCCTCTGATTGGCGGTACGGGGAATGATGCTGTGCCACTGCCAACCCTGCCCGACCAGTGCCGTGCCACCGGATGTGACTCCGCCTCCGATGCCTGCGACCAATCACGCGTTGCGCGGCCACCTCTGCACTACATGGGGGGGGGGGACACAGCACAAGCAACACACACACATACATACACCTTCAGGCAGCCGTCACACCCCTCCCCTAAAGACAAAAGCCGAGGGGTTTTGTCAACAATCCCCCCCCTTTTATCCTCCCTTCTCGTTTCTTTCTTTTTTTTATTTTTTATTTTCACAAACCACAACCTGTATTGTTTAAACCCTGGACAACGCATCCGCCACAACGTTGTCCAGCCCCTTTTTGTGCCGAATCTCAAGGTTGAACTCCTGCATAATCAACGCCCACCTCATTAGCCGCTGGTTGTGGTTGTACATACGAGACAGGAAGACAAGAGGATTGTGGTCAGTAAAGACCAACACGGGCAAAAGACTGGACCCGACATATACTTCGAAGTACTGGAGGGCCATCAACAAAGCAAGTGTCTCTTTCTCAATGGTGGAATAACTGATTTGGTGTTTCAGAAATTTGCGAGAGAAATAACAGACAGGGTGATCAACCCCATTAGCATCCACCTGCAACAGGACCGCCCCCGCGCCCACCCCGCTGGCATCTACCTCGAGTTTGAATGGACGGGACAGGTCGGGAGCAGCGAGCACCGGAGCATGGCTCAGAAGAGCTTTTACATTTTCAAAAGCGTGCTGGCACTCGGAAGTCCACACGAAGTCTACCTTCGGACTCGTAAGACTGGTTAAGGGATGAACTATGGTCGAGAAGTTCCGACAGAAACTTCTATAGTATCCTGCCATGCCTAAGAATCTGCGGAGTGCTCTCCGAGAGGAAGGAGCCGGACAGTCCGTTATAGCCGAAATTTTGGCCTCTACAGGCCTCACCTGGCCCTGACCCACTTCCCTCCCCAAATAGGTGACAGAGGCCCTTCCGAACTCACATTTGGCCAAATTCAAAGTCAGGGCCGCTAACAGACAGGGGGAACTCCAGGGGCTCGAGCTTGGCGTAGCTAACCTGTTTTGCACCAGATACGCCGTCTCTTTTCTCATTAACTCACGCTTCACAGGATTGGCCCGATAAGGATGTTGCTTTACTGGTCTAGCATCTTTAACATCGATATCATGCTGAAGGACTGTTGTTCGAGTGGGAACGTCACTGAAAAGACAAAGAAAACGAGCTGTTAAATCAATTACATCCCGTTGTTGCTCCTCTGACAGGTGAGTCAAGTGCACTGGTAACGTTTTCAGCATTTCAGAATTGGGTAACCGGGCACTTTGGTGAGAAGGGTGACGCACCTTTAACCCATCATCACCGTCGGAGGGATTCGCGAGTTCAGTTACTATCAACGCCGAACTGCCCGAAACAGTCTCAGGTGGAACTTTCGGATTTATAGCCCCCTCTCTAATCGTGTATCGTTTCAACATATTGATATGGCACACCCGCGTTTTTCGCCGCCTCTCCGGGGTACCGATAACGTAGTCTGTGTCACTCAAGCGGTCTCGTATTTCATATGGCCCGGAGAATTTAGCAGACAGAGCAGAACCGGGAATAGGCAATAACGCCAAAACTTTATCGCCTACTCCGAAATGACGAAAAACGGCGGAGCGATCATATTGACGCTTCATCACAGTCTGCGAAGTGGAAAGAGACTCCTTCGCCAGGGAGTTGGCCCGATGTAACCGCTCCCGGAACTGACTTACATAGTCTAATACATTTTTACTACGCGAGTCCTCAGGAGACAGAAACTCTTCCTGCAGAGATTTGAGCGGCCCGCGGAGCGTGTGCCCAAAGACGAGCTCCGCTGGACTAAACCCTAAGGATTCTTGGACGGCCTCTCTCGCAGCAAACAACACAAAGGGAATTCCCTCATCCCAGTTTTTGTCCGTTTCAACACAATATTTACGGAGCATAGACTTAAGCGTCTGGTGCCATCGTTCCAGTGCGCCCTGCGACTCGGGATGGTACGCGCTGGAGACGGCGTGTTTGACATTTAATGTTTTGAGCACCTGCTGGAATAATTTTGACTGAAAATTCGTACCCTGATCGGTCTGGATTACGCGGGGAAGGCCGAATGTGGAAAAGAACTTTGTCAGTGCCTTCACGACAGCACTGGCTGTTATTTTTCGCAGAGGAATGGCCTCAGGGAACCGGGTGGCCGCACACATAAGGGTGAGTAGATATTGATTTCCTGCTTCTGTTTGTGGCAGGGGACCGACACAGTCTACTATTATCCGCTCAAAGGGCTCTCCTAAAGCATGGATTGGATGCAATGGGGCTACGGGGATAGCTTGGTTAGGCTTCCCCGCAATTTGACAGACATGGCAACTGCGACAATATTGAACAACGTCGGTCTTTAACCCTGGCCAGAAGAAATGTTTCAGAGTGAGTCGATACGTTTTTGTAACGCCTAAATGTCCTGACCACTCACTCTCGTGGGCTACAGACAAGACGTGGGAGCGATAAGCCGAAGGTACCACAATTTGATAGACACTATCCCATTCGGGATCACTAGCGACAGGAGAGCACCATTTACGCATTAAGACCTCCTTATCCAACACATAAGCCACATTTTCTCCACTTGCTTTGGAGGCACTTACCACTTTCGAAAAACACACCTTAAGTGTCGGGTCAGCCCTTTGCGCCGCACACAGTTGCTCTCGCGTAAAGGGGAGCGGCTGGCCGTTGCCTCCGTCTCTTTTCGTTCGCCAGCCTCTCCGGATAAGGCTGACATCAGAATGCTTTCCGACAGACATACCTCCGAATCTTTTAGTGCTTGTGCACGCCTGACTACACAGGCAGGAAACAAATCAGTGTGGGGAGATTGTACATCACTGGATCCTGTGCTCGGAGGGGAATCCAGCACTTCAAGCGCCGGCGTTACTTTACCACCGGCTATGTCATTACCCATTAAAAATCCGATACCCCTAATAGGCAACTCAGCACATACAGCGACTGGAAAGAAACCCGTGATTAGTTTCGATTTTATGTGCACTCGGTGCACCGGCTTGGGTGCATATCCCATTTCGATCCCGCGTAACACAGCACCATACCCGCACGCTGACTCACTAGAGAAAGGCAAGGCAGAGGCAAGGATAACTGACTGGGAGCCACCGGTATCCCTCAGTATGCGGACCGCACGCTGATCCATCTGCTCCCCACTTAATGAAATCAGCCCTTCAAATATAAAGGGCTCGAAACAACCATCATAAGTTTCCCCTTCGTGCTGCACACTCACTCTCGCCTCATGTTTGATCAAACCTACACCTTTCGGCGGTGACGCACTATGGGGACTCTGCTGCTGCTCCTTTCTTTTTAGCATTACACAGTTCGCTATAATATGGCCCGGCTTACGACAGTAGAAACACTCCCTTTCCTCTTTCTTGGGACCTGGCACCTTAGCCAAACTGTTCGGCCGGGTTGGTGCGGAGCGCGTCTGACCTACAGGGGCGGATGAGTAGACCGTCTTATGAGTTAACACAAACTCGTCTGCTAGTACCGCGGCGGAGGACAATGACATTACTTTCTGCTCATTTAAATAGGTCACGATGCGCTCGGGTAAACATTTCTTAAACTCCTCTAATAGAAGTAATTCCCGCAGGGAAGTAAAGTCACCGACCCGGCAGGCAGCCGTCCATTTATCAAACAACGTGCCCTTTTCACGAGCAAACTCTACAAAAGTCTGATTCGTGGATTTTTGATGGTTTCGGAATTTCTGCCGGTACGCTTCAGGGACCAACTCATACGCTCGTAATATAGCCGACTTCACAGATTCGTATTTTAAGCTCTCTTCTAAAGGGAGCGCTGACACCACATCCTGGGCTTTGCCATGAATTTTACACTGCAATAGCAGTGGCCACACATCACAGGGCCACTGCAGAGCCAAGGTGATGCGCTCAAATGCGCTGAAGTACGAGTCCACCTCAGCCTCTCTAAACATAGGCACCAAAGCAATATGCTTACTGATATCAAAACGCTGTTTAGCTGTACTAATGGAGGGAGGAGACGTACCTGCGGCACCGGCGGATTCCCGCATGGAGTGTGCTTCAAGCTCCAGCTGACGCAGCCTCACGGCTTTGTCAGCCTCGATCTCAAGCTTCTTAATCTCCAGCTGGTATTGTAACTGGGCCTGGGCCTGCCTCTCCTGGGCCTCATATTGGAGACGGGCAATACGGACTTTCACCCTCGCCTCGTCTCTAGACCCAGAGCTGCCGGATGAGAGGGGATCATATCGTGGCAGTGTGAACGGGGTTTTCAACCGCTCACCTGCCATTTTCTCCCCTTCACCAGCCCCCACAGCACCCTGAGATTCACCCTCAGGTTTCACGTTGTTACCCTCGCCATCACTTAGAACGGCATCCACGGGCAAAACCAGCTCTACCGGCGCGGCTGCCACCAGTACCCCCATCTCCACCAAGTTTCCAATTACAAGGGTTTTTAATTCCTTCTTAAGTAAGTGCCTAGAATGAGTGAGGCCGAAGTGGAGCGCAATCTGTGTCAAATCATCTTTCCGGCATTTTTCAATTTTGTCGAGCGAGGGGTTGGTCAAAAACTCTTCTAAATCAAACGTCGCCATTTTTTTTTCAAACACAAAACAATCTGAAAATTCAAATAATATTTACCTTTGTTTTCGGGTCAAAAGGATCCCGGACGAGCCCCCATTTATGTTACGACCAGACGTAGGGGTAAAAGGAAGTAACATAAAACCAGGTGTTATGGTTAAAAAACAAAGGTATTTATTAAACGAAAAGTCAAATTGTTTTAACAAAAGGAGGTGAGGCAAGAGGGAACAAAGGGCGAGCGGATGCTGTTTAAAAGAACAAATAAATATAACAAAAAGAGAACTCTAAAGAGAGCCTATCCTTACTTAATAGAAACAAAACGAGAAAGAAAAACCTCACTGTCTAAACTAGCTATCAAATAACAGAAGACACATCAAAACAGCACCCCTGAACTAATGAGTTTAACAAAAATATACTACGGGTAATCAGTACATTAATTTAAACTAAACCCTGCCCAGCCCCAGAAATTACGCACAATACAAACCTCCAAAACAACGAGTTAACCTCGGTTAACATTCACAAGTTTCAACATACAAATCACCCGACAAAAACAAGCCGTTCTCTCTCTCGAGGCTGCGGCGCTCCCAGTTTAAATAACCGGGATGCTGGTATTGGGGCCCTCTGATTGGCGGTACGGGGAATGATGCTGCGCCACTGCCAACCCTGCCCGACCAGTGCCGTGCCACCTGATGTGACTCCGCCTCCGATGCCTGCGACCAATCACGCGTTGCGCGGCCACCTCTGCACTACATGGGGGGGGGGGGGGACACAGCACAAGCAACACACACACATACATACACCTTCAGCCTGCCCTAAGCAGGCCGCACGGCGGCAGCCGTCACACCCTCACTTTAAACCTGTAGTTATCAGCTCATACTACAGTTTCTTTGACAGTACTTCTATCTGTTCTGTGCTGCTGTGAAGAATAAAACCTTCACACTGCTGCCCTCTAGTGTCTGCAACAACACACTGTTTCAAAGTGTACTGCTACTTTCACCACTACTACAACTGTTTCTACTACGACTGTTAGTGCACTCTGATGTTGTTGTGTCTGTCACTTGTATTATTATAGGAAACACAGTGTGTTCTTTCAGATTACTGACTCTTTAACCACATGAGAGCCAGGCCAGAGACGCTACATTCATTTGACAATCTGTCTCCAAGTATTTCTGTCACGTTCAGGAGTGGACCCAGTTGCAGACACAGACGTATGTGTATGAAAAGTATCTTTAATTACTTACGGCAGGGGTTGAACACAAAGGAACAGAATACAAAGTCAAAGGTGGCTGGAGGTCCAGGCAAAAATACAAAGCAACATGCAAGAAACAAAATCCAGGACGAAGAACAAAAAGCAGGAACAGAGGCAGGAACGCAGGTCAGCTACAGACACATTCAGTCAGCATCAGACTCATAACGGACAGACAAAGAAACAAAGGAAACACAGGAACTCAATAAGCAGGCAGGACAACAGGTGAAACTAATCAGGGACAGGTGCAGCATCAAAAACAGGCAGGAAAACAAGGCAGGAAGTGGAAATGCAAGACACAGACAGGGCAGAACTACAAAATAAAACAGGAAGCACCAAGTCTTCCACAGATGTTTTTGCTGCTCTCGACTGATTCGAGCAGTCCTTTGTCCTTTTGCACAGCCAGAGAGAAGTCCTTACATGAGCAGTCACAGTTCACAGATATCTGAAGTTGATTTTTGATCAGCTCTGTGCTGCATCTGTTTCTTGAGTCTGACTGTTTAATGTTCATCATGGAGAGAATCCTCTCTACAAAGACATTTGAACCCGGCACACTGAGGACAAATGAGACAATCCTGAACATGTTCATCAAGTTGTCTTTCCCTTTGTTTCAGAAAACTGTTACCCACTTCTCACTGCTGGATTTTATGGTTTGCTGTCCGGCTTTCTGTATTTCCTCTTCATGGAGTTGGTCCATACTGACTGTCTCTTGTCATTTTGAGGGCAGCCACCAGCTGCTCCAGGTCAGTGAAGGAGAGCTCCTCATCGAGGCCGATCAGTTTCAGTTTCACCGTTGTGTCTTGTCACTGTTTGCGATGACAGAGTCAGTGAACTTCACAAACTCCTGTTGCTGCTTGGACCTTTGTGCTGACACTTGTTTGTCTTTTCCAACCTTAGCTGTGTGAGCTTAGCTGTGAATGGTTTGTCATTGTTATAAGTCACCCTGGTGTGTGTTGGTACACAGCAGTCCTCACAGAAGCTGATGTAGGACGTCACAGCCTCTGTGAACTCATCCAGACTGTTGGTAGCAGTCCTGAAAACATCCCAGTCAGTTCAGTCCAAGCTCACACAAAGATCCTCCACAGCTTCACTGCTCCACTTCTTTGATGTCCTCACAACAGGTTTACAGAGCTTTCATTTCTGCCTGCATGCAGGAATCAGGTGGACCATGACGTGGTCAGAGTGTCCCAGTGCAGCGTGGGGGACGGTGTGATAGTGACGTATCAGGTCAGATGAGCAGTCTTGATCCTTGTCAGAGACGTGTTTTTTTGTGAGGTCAGTTTTAGTAACTTTGTTTCTTAAATTTAGTCTAGGTTCAAGGAGCCGAGAGTTCTGCAGGTTCTGACCTGGGCGGATCTCCAGACACACATTCAGTCATCCCACTTGAATTTGTAGAATTATTAAAAGGCTCTGCCTACCTTTCAGATTTTGTGGCCTTTGGATGTCAGAATGCGGTCTTGGCTCCGTCCCAGAAGGTCAAAGGTCGTGCCCTCCGATCTTTGCTCTCGGCTCCTGGCTGGCTCGCCAAGATATGACGTATCAGATCAGATAAGGATTCTTGATCCTTGTCAGAAGTCCAACTTCAACACCAACCTATCAAACTGTATCAATCTTCAAAGACACACAGGATTCATCAAAGTTAGCTGCAGATGAGCTTTATTAGGTTGGGAGTTCCCCGACATCCCCTCGAGTGAGGAAGGGATTACTTCCCAGCTCCCGTCCACCTCTGAGTTTCATGCCTTGCGTGGGGCCTGGTTTCCTCTGTCGTGCCGCTTGTTGTTGGACTAGCTCACCAAGTGTGCGTTGGATGTTGTCCAGCTGCTGTCGAACTCTTTCTTGGTCCTCATTACTGTCTGCCACCATAGTCCCCTTCAGCTGTACTCTCATTGTTTGGCTCATTTATGGGGGTTGATTCTCTCTGTGAGTCTTGCCTTAAGTGTGATAGTCGTTCTGTGCAGTCTGCCACCTTTTCCTCGATGTCCCCAACTCTCTCACCATCGCGTCAGTCTCCTCCAGTTCTCTCAGATAGTCTCAGATACTTTTCACACACTGTTTCAAACCAACTCAGAATGAATACATCTCACACTTTAAATCAACTTCAGCTGTTGCCATGGTGATCATTACAAACTGATTATATTAAACCAAACCTTAACTGTGCAGTTTGTGCTCAAATCACATCACAATAGTGACATCAAACTTCAAACCTTAAAGTCACACTTTGTGTATGCTGCTACATGAATGCATAAAATGTCATACTACAATAGACAGTGCTGATTGTAGTCTAACAATGATCCAAAGTATTCTCCTCTCTGCTCGGACATTTAATAAACTGTCTCCATTTGTTGAGTTCATGTGTTAGATGAGCTTTGTTAAAGTCACAGAGGACAATAACTAAAGAGTCCAGGTTTGTCTGCTCCTCACACAGTATCTGCTCGGTGAGCTTGTGCTGTGCCTCCTGCACGTTGGCCTGCGGTGGACTGTAAACACCGACCAGTATGAAGGAGGTGAACTCACGGGGGGAGTAGAAAGGTTCACAGTTGATGAACAAAGAGTCCAGATCAGGAGAACAGTGCTGTAGAATCACTGTCACATCATGACAGCAGCCACTGTTAGTGTAACAACAGATTCCTCCACAGCAGCTGCAGTAGAAAAAGTATTTGAATTCTTTTTAGAAGTAGTAACAACAATAATACCAGTAATACTCGTCATCTACTGCTGTGTGTTTTTTATCCACTAGATGTCGCTGTGTTGCTGTAAAATAAGAGCTAAGAGCATCATCACGTCGTCATGGCGACCATCATTAGCATCATCTGGCTCTCCTTGCACTTCCTCTGACTAACCACAGGGTGGTGGTGTTTCTCTCTGATGTTTAATGTCAGCACCAGCAGCAAACACAGAAATCCACCATATGATAAACTTTAGTTTCAAATGTGTCACACAGCCATGGTGGAAGAGCTTATTTATTGGTGTGACACCTATCTAACAGCGTACAGAGACATGTAATGTCACACATGTCTGGTCTGCTGAGACAGCTGCAATATGTTGTCATTCTTCCAACAGTTTTTCATGGTGAAAATGATCAAACTGTTCAGAGTTATAACATACATAACAGAACAAACATCCCTTCAAATAATATCACATGTATCACAACTGTTTCTACATTTTTATGTCATTTTATTCAGTAATTTAACGTCATTTAAGTAAAATGCAACAAATATATAAATAAAACACAGTATACAGTATAATAGATATTAGATAATATATATAATAATATAATATATAATATAATAAATGTTATATTCATACAGCACCAGTCAAAAAGTAGGACACACCTTCTCATTCAATAGTTTTTCTTTATTATTATTATTTCCTACATTTTAGATGAATACTGACGACATCCTAAATATGAAGTGAAGTGTGTCCTTCAGTTGTTTTATGAAACAATGAAGTGTTATTTCATAGTTAGAGATTAGAAGATGTTGTGGGTGGAGGGCTCAGTGTGAAAAAGGCTTACAGACAACAAGAGGAAAGACAAACGACCACAGAGAGGGAGAGGAGTTCATGAGTGTGTACAGCTGCAGATATGAATCTGTTCTCAGTGGTTATTAGGACTCATAAAAAACTGTGAGAGCGAATCAACACTTCCTTTCGTGCAGCAGACGGGCTGTGTGGGTTTCTGCTCTGCAGCCTCCTCACCGTTAGCTGCACCTTTTCACATTAATAACACAATGACAGTTACAACCATCGACTCTGGTTAAAGACAAAAAAACAGTTTTATTGATTCTGTAAAGGTGACAGTTTAATGACAGTTTCTCCAGCCTGAGCCCAACTTGTAACATAATACAACATATTAGGACATGTGGGAAAGGATCAGAGCGTGCAGACATTTTTAACAACATCAATACAAAGACAATTTCTAATTCATCTGTTCATTTTTAACAGGTTTCAAATCTGACTGTAAATTATGTCATATAGAACTTTATGAAAATATATTTCTGCAATAACTTTTGTTTTTCTCTGTGAAGCATTTTGTGACTCTGTCTTGAAATGTGTCACATAAATATGAATCTTAATTTACGTATAATCAGTAACTATACCAATCCATTTCATCTTGATGAAGCTGTAATAGTGAAGTGTCATTTTATTGGTTGATGAAAAATAAACACAGCCGTCATTTTGCCCACATTCAAACTTCAGCCCGACTGATGGAGCCGCTGTGTCATCATTTTATAGCAGTTGTAGCTTCAGAGCAGCTCGCTCTGCTGTTTGTTCATGTGTGTAAACAACAGTGTCATCAGCATAGAGATTTACATCCACACTGACACAATTATAAAAGGGGGTCAGCACTGAACCTTCATTTTCTATTATTATACAAGTCACAATTAAAAGTGGAAATAAACTAGAGGATCAAAATAACACTACAGCACAGAATTGAACTGCAAATATATATGTGTATATATGTATTTATATTGTTAGCATGACTGTATCTAACCTGTGCATCAAAAGATAAATTTAACAACCAACAACAAGACGTCAAAATTCAACATTTCTGACTGCTGATCAAAGTGATCAATGAGATGAATTGATGAGATTTGATGGTGAGAAAAGGCGAGCAGAAAACAGTCAGTCAGCATGTGTGCAGTTGGTGGACGGTCCCTTGTTTCTGAGGATCATCAGCAGAGAGAGTCCACAGCAGTACACCAGACTCTTCACTATCAGCACTGTGTACAGCAGACACAACAGCTTCACCTTGTAGTGAGACGGGAGAAAACCTGGAACCTCTGCAACAGAAAAGGAGTCAAAAAGAAATGTCAGTCCTCTGCTCCTCTGCTCTCTTTGACAGCGTCTCCACATGAAGCTGAATCACTGCTGAACACAGTCACCAAGCCTTCATTACCTTGTTCTGTTTGGGCCTTCACTGTGCCCCCCTCGTGCTGGACGGAGCAGCGGTATTTATATGTGCTGCTTTCGTGCTGATGGATCAGTAAGATGGAGGCGGTGCGTCCCGACTCTCTGAGCTCCAGCTGCTCTCCCATATCACGGTGCACCTCCTCCAGAGGACCGCCCTCCTTTTGTCTTTTCCAGGAGAACTTGACCAGAGGAGGAAACATGGCTGAGGCCACACACAGCAGGGAGCTCTTCCCCTCCAGGTGGGCTCTGGATGCTGCTGGGTACACGCTCACCACGGGCTTCACTACCTGCTCATCTGAAGTTTGACAGCAGCAACAAGCAGCACAGACACACATTGACACAGTCAACAGCAGCTTACAGCACTGCACTGCATTCAGTCTGATCCTGGAAACTACATGGACTCTGATCACTAAACTACTCATCAATACAGCACAAAGTTCACTACATATACTGTATTCACCTTCATATCAAACACAGTTATCATGTCATGTCATCACATGTTGGAAAATAAAGACAATTCAATTTGTTTCTTTATTTGAATGTAGTCCATTCACTAGAATGTCACATTCATTACTATTACTGAGAATATAATATAATATAATGATGAAATTGACCTTCATATAGTGGACAATTGTTTTTCTGTATGAGGGTTAATATACATATTATTATAAGTTACATATTTACCTACACACAGAATGCAACTGTCATTTTAATGATTCCAACATCCAGAACATATTATACATTTACCACCATATACTTTAGCCCAGCCACTAAAAAAACAAATCAATACATCAATAATTTCATAAATATTTGAACCTTTAGACACAATTACAATGATATGTTGGGATTTGTCAAATGGAATAAAGACTGCTGTATAATATAATATAACAAAGATCAGACTTTATTGATTCATGACGGGAACTTCACATATAATTTAATATAACCTAATATAATATAATAATCTAAGTCTTGTATGAATGATAATGTGTGCAGTATCTGACACATAATATTTACCACCATATACTTTACAAAATATATTTACTGTTATATATTTGAAATGATGTGAAGCATCATATAATATTTATATTTAGTGTATTAAGATACAAATATATATGTATGTGTGACATTATATATCATCCTATATCATTTATATAAATATATAAATTAGTATGCATACATTCTATTTATTGTAATATCATATTCAGTATGTGTTTGCCTTCATGTAGAAATATATCTTCCACTAAAAGACATATATAAATTTATATATGTATAAAACATTTTTGCTTCTAGTTACTATTTTTTTTATACTTTTTGTATAGACGTTTAGCACGGGTTAACTTAACACAGTTATATATTTATTTTCGATGCAAATGTTTAATTTATCTGCACATTTTTAATTTCTTTGATTTCTCTGTACACATTTAAATTTACATTTATCTCAGGTCAATTTCAGCGTATGGTTACTGTGTTATAGGTTAACTCTAATGTATGTTCAATGTATGTTACTGCTACTGGATGCTTGAATTTCCATCGGGATCAATAAAGTATCTATCTATCTATCTATCTTTGTACCATCATATAAAATACAGTTGTCATGAGGTAAATTTGACCATTTCAAATGATTTATGAATTATCCTTCAACATATTTAAAGTTATATACTTTTAAAAATACATTTACTGACATATATTAAATGATATTTCATATCATATATTATCCTGTTTGATAAAAACAAGAGATGGTGCTGAATTACTGAGATGATCAAATACTGTATATTTGTAACATTGCCAATATCATACTTTTTCTCTATAAATCAGTTTGATGTGGTGCAGAAATAAAGAATAACTTCAGTTGTGCAGTGAGATTTAAACATCTTTTCATGAATTATGAACCTTTTTTATGGAACAATAGCTGCATGGCTGCAAGAATTCTCTACTAATGATGAAAAAACTAACATGTAAAGCCTGAAGCAGCAGAAACTCATTAAAAACACATTTTCAACTTGTTCAATAAACAACTGAAGGAAAATGAATGTTTATTCTTACCTGTTACATACAGTTTAGTTCCAGAGCCAAAGATGTAGTAGTAGACATCACAGTGTCAAAGCGTAATACAAAAACCTGCCTGCTGTTGAATGTGTCAGCTGAGAGTCCAAATGAACACAAAACAATCCTTTCATAAAGTCAAAGCATGAAGTGATTGTGAATCAAGTCAAAGTCACTCCACAATAACTGACTCCAACACCTTTGCAGGCACTCTGAACACTTTCTAAACACTTTGACATCCATAATCTGTCTGCTGTCTGTGAGGAGCTGCTGAGTGCCTTTCCCTTTCATGAACCTGCTCATCCCTCCTTCACACAGGAGGATTTCCAACAGCTGCTGGGCAGGTGCAAGCCTGGCAAGGCACCAGGGCCAGATGGCATCCCAGCTAAGGGGCTCAAGCTCTGTGCCATGGAGCTCTCTGCCATCCTCCACTCTATCTTCTGTCAGTCCTACAGGACACCATCAATACCCACATCTGGAAAACATCCACCACCATCTCCACCACCATGTGGAAAAACTGATCCTGAACACCATCCTGCCAGCTTGTCAGACCACAGCTGGACCCCCACCAGGGCCAAACGAGGGACGGAGGATGCTGTGGCATGCCTCCTCCACCCCCTCCTTCAACATCTGGAATCAGCAGTCAGCTTCCCTACAGTCCTCTTTGGTGACTTCATCTCCACCTTCAATCCAATTCAACAGCACCAGATGATGAAGAAACCTCAACATCCCTCCACTCCTCATCCACTGGATCCACAACTTCCTCAGCAACAGACCACAGGCTGTTAGAATAGACACAGTGTCATCACCAACAGCAGAGCCCCTCAGGGCTGTGTCCTCAGTCCCTTCCTCTACACAAATGACTGGACCAGCCCCACACCATCACCACATACTTCAAATACTCTGATGACACTGCCATTCTCAGACTACTCAATGACAATAACTCTGTTACAGCCTATCAAAACTCCATTTGTCTCGTCTGAACTGCTCATTAGCACGTCAAACACAACCCACACTCGACTGAACCCTCCTCCATCCATGGCAAGACAGCAGAACAGGTCAACAACTTGAAATATATTGGACTCACTACAGACCATAAACTCAGTTTTGATCAGCACATCACTTCTATCCATAAACCATAAACCATAAACTCAAAGCTCTGTCTGTTGCTGCCAATCTCCTGTTGTTGTTTTACAAAAGTAGAATTGAACCCATCCTGTTGTCCTGTTCCTCCTGCTTCTTCACCATGTTGACCATCTCCAACAAGAACAAACTTAGCAGCATCACACATGCTGCCTCTAAAATCGTCGGCCTTCACACTCTCTCTCAGACATGAACCACAGAGCCGTCACACATCGAGCACTCACTATAGTAAATTATACTGATCACTCCCTCAATGATCACTTCACATCACTGTCATCTGGACGGAGATACAGGACCTTAAAATGGAGGAGAATGTTTTTCATTGACTACAGTTCAACATTCAAGATCACTGACTGAGCCCACCAAGCTCATCACCAAACTCACAGATCTTGAAGTCAACACTTCTCTTTGTGGCTGGATCCTGAACTTCCTGATGGGCAGATTGTGCTGAAATATTGGCCTTAATTTTGGCTAGCTTGCTGTGTATCGTGTTGAGTATTTATTCTGTGGAAATACTGCAGGATGAGGCTTTCATTTTTGCTTAACCAAATATTTCATTTGATAATTTAATTCCATGCTGATAATTTATTTTTCCCAGGGGGTCTGTCCTTAATTACACAAACTAATTCCATCTTTTGTTCATGTAAAAATATTGATTTGTGCAGCTTTAAATGTTACAAAGTGTTTAATTCTTTAAAGTTTTCAGGAAGTTTATTAAAAATCAAGCCATTAACTTTCAAGATGCTGAAGTGTTGGTCTACAGACACTTTTGTCCAGATGTTGGCGCTAGAGGAAAGGTCAGGAGGTCAACATAAATGTTTGGATTCATGCTCTGGGAACCCTGAACATCCACACAGGGTTAATACAAAGTCTTGAACGTTTGGAAAAAGTTCAATTTTAACGTTTATGTTTTCAAGGTGATGCATTTGCTTGACTTCAAATATACTCCTTGCTCCCTTATCATAGTGGTGGGGTTTGCGTATCTCCGGGAGCTGTGTTGTCGGCGGCAATAGCCCCTGGTAGGGTCTCCCAAGGCAAAGTGGTCCCAGGGGAGGGATCAGTCGAAATGTGATTCATAAAGACCCCTATAATAAGAACAAAGCAAGCCGTGGGACCTTGCCCAGAATATGGAGACCGGGGTCCCCTCTTGGAGTTAGACCCGGGAGCGGAGCTCGCCAGCAAGCGTCTGTCCAACAGGACGATGTGGTCCTGTTGGCTTCATTAGACCATGACCTTCAGCACTCACTGGGGCGATTTGCAGCCGAGTGTGAAGCAGCCGGGATGGGAGTCAGCACCTTTAAGTCTGAGTTCATGGTTCTCTGCCGGAAAATGGTGGAATGCTCCCGCAGGTTGGGAGCAAGTTACTGCCCCAAGCAAGGGAGTTCAAATATCTTGGGGCCTTGTTGTTCACAAGTGATGGGAAAATGGAGCGTGAGATGGATCGGTGGTTTGGTACGGCATCTGCAGTACTGCAGAGGTTGTACCGGATTATTGTGCAGAAGAGGGAGCTAACCCTCACCTATAGTCATGAGCTTTGGGTAGTGACCGAAAGAATGAGATCATAGACTCAAGTGGCTGAAATGAGCTTCCTGGTTCGCCTCCCTTTGGAGGTGTTCCAGACACGTCAAACTGGGAGAACACCCTGGGGCAGACCCAGAAGCCACTTTAGGGACTATATAGCCCATCTAGCCTGGACACCTCGGGATCCCCCAGGAGGAACTGGAATGTGTTGCCGGGGAGAAGGACGTTTGGAACACCCTGCTAAACCTGCTGCGACCATGACCTGACCTCAGATAAGGGGAAGAGAATGAATGAATGAACGAACCTACGTTACTTCTGATGTAAGTTAATTAAACAGAAAGCTTGTTACAGTACTGCTAAAATAAACAAAGTGACAACATACATTGATTGCTGTGGGTTTAAAGTCATTCTGCTCACTTTATTTGTCCTCGTTGCATTTATAGGAACAAATTAGATGTGATGATGAAGGCTTCCACAGTCTGGAAGGTTTTGGTTTAGGTACCTTGAAAGTGCTTGAAAAGTGCTTGAATTGTCCTTTTAAAAAGCTGTATGAACCCTGTCCAGAGGAAGTTTCTGGAAATCTGTCCAACAAAATCAGCGTCCTAATAAGCCGCTGCTAGAAGGACAAAATCCTGAGCTGACATGTGTCCAAGATTTGTCTTTTAAAATGTAATAAAGTGAAATGATGTGTTGAAATCTACTGAAAGGTGTTAAACAACAAGTGCTGCTGGAAGTGTTTTCATTCAGAGCAGATTAGTATTGTGAGGGAGGAATGGACTTTATTCCAGCAGCAGAACAAAGAGGACCATTTTAATCTTTAGCTCCAATATTTTCTTTGGAATTTGTTGTTATATTATACAAAATGTCCAAATGATATATGTTTGTTATTGGAGCCTTTCATCTATATTGTGTTAGTGTGTGTTTGTATCTGATCAAAATATGAATCAATATAATATGAAATAAATCCCTCAGTTCAGTATGTTTGTGACTCTGGCTGAGATGGAGGTGAAATATGTGAACCTGGGCTGTGGTTTACTGCTCTCTTCCTGTCACAAACACTGTTTGACATCTGTTCATCTGTTGGTTTTTGTACAGGCTGCTCGCATCATTTCTCACTGTGGGAACCAGACTTCCAACAGGAGCAGTAGTAGGTGGCTGAATGAGAGAGTTTAACTTTCTGGATCTTCAACTCACAGCCGTTCTGTTTTCTCACAGCTGAGAAATCATTTTTCTGAGGATGATCGATCCTGTTAAGTATGTTACAACTATTCATGTTATAAAAAAGAATCAGTCTGAATGTTTCTGTGCCATTCTTCTGGTACCAGTATACATATGTACCACACTGGTCAGTTCGTCCACAGCTGAAGGAGACTTCTTCATCAACTCTCCTGGTCAATGTTAAATCATCCTGAATCAGCTCTGCTGCCATGGCAACCAGCGCTGTAGAGAAACAGACAGATAGATGAAGGTTAGTGTGACAGTGTTTGTTACAGGTTGAGTTTGTTGGCTCCTGATTGGCTGGAAACACTCACCTGAACACAGACAGCACAGAGCAGCAGCTGGGAGGAAAAGCATTTTGTGCAGTGGTGTTTCCTCTGGTGAACCTGGGGAGAAGTGGCGCTCTGATGCAGCTGAGGCCAAACAAGGACGAGCTGTGAGATCAGACGAGGGCCACGTGGTTTCTAACAGGTCCTCAGACCTCCCATCAGCCCCTGCTGCTGATTGACAGCTCGGCTGAAGCTGTTGTGTGGTTTTCCATCGCTAAAAAACCAACAAAAAAACAATGTGGGTGACGATGATGCAGAAATACAAGAAAACATTCATGTCAGCACAAACACATTGAGGTTGGTGGTGAATTTAGTAACACAGACTGTTATCTGTTGTTTAACAGCTGTGATGAAAATACAAAAGTACAAATCCACAAAACTCCTCAACTGTGATTTGAAGCCTTAAACGTCCCCTTACATTTCTGTCATTTCATTTCATCATTTCATTTCTATGACACATCAAAGCTTTTCCACACACAGTATCACATCTTTATTTGGATTCTGTTGTTCAGTCTCTTCATTAAAGCTACATGATGTTTGACTGAGTGAAATATTCAAAGCCAAGACTCCATCAAATGGAACATTTCTACATGTCTGCTGCATCATTTTAGACACATTTCCCCAAAATCCAGCCGGACACATTTGGTATTTTTGTAAACTTTGGGATCTCCACTAGAATGTCAAATAAAGTTCAGAGGGTTAGTTTGTAAAGACGAAGCCAGCGGAGGCTTGAGAAGAGTTGAAATCCAGGTGTGCTCCTCATATCTGAAGCAGTGGTTATGGTGCTGTTCCCTGGAAGGAGCTCAGGGCTCTGCTCTCTACTTCCTCCATGTAGAGGTCAGCCACAATGGGAGACACTGGTGAAGCCACCACAGCTGTGCTTCTGCCTGTAAAAACCCTCCTTGGATTTGAAATAGGAGGTATTCAGGCAGAGGTTGGGGCCAAAAAGTCCAACTCCAAATGAAATGACTAAATATGTTGTTTGTAAGTGACCTTTAAAAGCACACATAGAAGTGTTTTCTGATCTGATCAAACTATCAGCAGGACCACATCATTTGTCTGTGTCTTTCCAAACTCTCATTACATTTAGGATTATTCCAGAATATCTGATATGATTTGAAAACATTTGATAGAATATATTAGAAATGATCTTTATGTTGTTCATAGATGTTCTTCCCCTCAAGCCCTCACTTTAAACCTGTAGTTATCAGCTCATACTACAGTTTCTATGACAGTACTTCTATCTGTTCTGTGCTGCTGTGAAGAATAAAACCTTCACACTGCTGCCCTCTAGTGTCTGCAACAACACACTGTTTCAAAGTGTACTGCTACTTTCACCACTACTACAACTGTTTCTACTACGACTATTAGTGCACTCTGATGTTGTTGTGTCTGTCACTTGTATTATTATAGGAAACACAGTGTGTTCTTTCAGATTACTGACACTTTAACCACATGAGAGCCAGGCCAGAGACGCCACATTCATTTGACAATCTGTCTACAAGTATTTCTGTCACGTTCAGGAGTGGACCCAGTTGCAGACACAGACGTATGTGTATGAAAAGTATCTTTAATTACTTACGGCAGGGGTTGAACACAAAGGAACAGAAAACAAAGTCAAAGGTGGCTGGAGGTCCAGGCAAAAATACAAAGCAACATGCAAGAAACAAAATCCAGGACTAAGAACAAAAAGCAGGAACAGAGGCAGGAACGCAGGTCAGCTACAGACACATTCAGTCAGCATCAGACACATAACGGACAGACAAAGAAACAAAGGAAACACAGGAACTCAATAAGCAGGCAGGACAACAGGTGAAACTAATCAGGGACAGGTGCAGCATCAAAAACAGGCGGGAAAACAAGGCAGGAAGTGGAAATGCAAGACACAGACAGGGCAGAACTACAAAATAAAACAGGAAGCACCAAGTCTTCCACGGATGTTTTTGCTGCTCTCGACTGATTCGAGCAGTCCTTTGTCCTTTTGCACAGCCAGAGAGAAGTCCTTACATGAGCAGTCACAGTTCACAGATATCTGAAGTTGATTTTTGATCAGCTCTGTGCTGCATCTGTTTCTTGAGTCTGACTGTTTAATGTTCATCATGGAGAGAATCCTCTCTACAGAGACATTTCAACCTGGCACACTGAGGACAAATGAGACAATCCTGAACATGTTCATCAAGTTGTCTTTCCCTTTGTTTCAGAAAACTGTCACCCACTTCTCACTGCTGGATTTTATGGTTTGCTGTCCGGCTTTCTGTATTTCCTCTTCATGGAGTTGGTCCATACTGACTGTCTCTTGTCATTTTGAGGGCAGCCACCAGCTGCTCCAGGTCAGTGAAGGAGAGCTCCTCATTGAGGCCGATCAGTTTCAGTTTCACCGTTGTGTCTTGTCACTGTTTGCGATGACAGAGTCAGTGAACTTCACAAACTCCTGTTGCTGCTTGGACCTTTGTGCTGACACTGAGCTTAGCTGTGAATGGTTTGTCACTGTTATAAGTCACCCTGGTGTGTGTTGGTACACAGCAGTCCTCACAGAAGCTGATGTAGGACGTCACAGCCTCTGTGAACTCATCCAGACTGTTGGTAGCAGTCCTGAAAACATCCCAGTTAGTCCAGTCCAAGCTCACACAAAGATCCTCCACAGCTTCACTGGTCCACTTCTTTGATGTCCTCCTTCTGACCTGGGCGGATCTCCAGACACACATTCAGTCATCCCACTTGAATTTGTAGAATTATTAAAAGGCTCTGCCTACCTTTCAAATTTTGTGGCCTTTGGATGTCAGAATGCGGTCCTGGCTCCGTCCCAGAAGGTCAAAGGTCGTGCCCTCCGATCTTTGCTCTCGGCTCCTGGCTGGCTCGCCAAGATATGACGTATCAGGTCAGATAAGGAGTCTTGATCCTTGTCAGAAGTTCAACTTCAACACCAACCTATCAAACTGTATCAATCTTCAAAGAGCACACAGGATTCATCAAAGTTAGCTGCAGATGAGTTTTATTATCTTCACAGACAAACAAAGCCTGAGTCTCCCATGGATAGACTGATTTCTCTCTCAAACATCACCTTTTATACACACAGATCACACAGGTCCCTGCCCACGCTGACACCCATTTTCTTTCTTTCTTTCTTTTATTTATTTATTTTTTATTCAGAAAAGGCCAGTTTACAAAAAAATCAGCTTCACTTGTTATCCTTACAAAACAAAAAATATCCTTTTCCAATTTTTACATACACACATGTACATATGCACACATACACAAAAGCATTACATCTACCTGACCTTGTGAGCTGTAATTCAGACCATAAGAGAAAATGTACCCATATGTACCCAAGTACCTCCTTATATTTACTTCCGCTTGAAGCTCACACATAGCTTTGACTCTCTCACATATGTCCATATTATGTCCTTCTACCATAAGTAACAAAATAACAATCAACAATAGAACCAAGGGAGCTTATCTTTCCATTATTCACATCAACATAAGGGAAGTTGTACAAAGCCTCAGTGGAATCATACAAAGTCACATTTATTCCAAATTTGGTAGAATCTCTCCTTTTGAATCCGTAAAGAATAGTTCAATTTCTCTGGTTTAAATATTTCCAAAATTGTTCCATACCAATCATCCAATGTAGGTGGTACTGGACTTAGCCACCTTCTACTGATTGATTTTTTACTTACCTAGAAGGGCCTGCAGCAGCTTTGTATCCTTCCTCTGTTTCAGAACTAACACATGTCCCAGATAGAGATTCTTCCAGTCCATCGGTATCTGAGCTTTGAATACGGTGCACAGTGCTTTCTGAATACCATTCCAATACAGGCTCAGTTTGAGGCAGTCCCAGAATATGTGATAATGATTTGCTACAGTTGACCCACATTGTCTCCAACACATCAAGCTCATGTTTCTGTATTTCTCCTGATGTGGAGTTTTAAAAAACCTTATAATATTCTTCCAACAATGTTCTCTCCACTCCATGGAGTTAGTCGATGACCACTGAAAACTGCATATTTCCCCCCCAAACCTCCTCTGAAATCCCTATTCCTGCTTCTTTTTCCCATTTTTCTTTAACATACAAGGTGTTTTCGCTTTTAGCATATAAAAGAGCGTTATACAATCTAGAAATGGACTTGCTCGGTAACGAACCCGAGGCTGACTTCAGGATTTTATAAAACTCCGACTCCACAGTGGAGAGGTCTGTAAGTTTGCACTTCTTGTTCAGATAATGTCTTACTTGAAGATATCTAAAAAATAATTTTGTTCTAAGCCGTGTTTTCCCTGCAGAGACCGAAAACTTTGTAGAACATTTTTAGATGTAAATGAGAGGTAGGTTATAAGTCCTTTCTTAGTCCAGGATTCAAATTTCTTATCACCCCTGTTAGGGAAAAATTCTGTGTCATAGGCACACCATCTGAAAATTCTTAGCATATTATGAAGTCCCCATAACTTAACCACCTTATACCATATCTTTAATGTTCAATTTATCCATGGATTTTTAATCTCTTCCACTCGTGTTACCAGTCCTCTATCAGCGATTACCGCCTGTAAAGGGAGATTAGCAGTCATCCCAAATTCCAATTCCTTCCATCTAGACTTATATTCCCTACTGCACCAATATAGCAGAGGAGTTAACTGTGAGTCATAAAAATAATTTCTTAAACAGGCCAGTGCCATACCTCCTCTTTCTTTTCCCAATTGCAGGACATTGAATCGGATTCTTGGTCTCTTTCCCTGCCAGATAAACCACGAAATCCATTTATCCCATTCCCTAAATTGATTATCTTTTACCTCTACTGAGAGAGTTCGAAAAATGTATAGTCGTCGAGGGAGGATGTTCATCTTGACTGCGCTTATTCTGGAGTTGAGGCCTAAAAAGGGGATAAGACTCCATCTGTGCAGGTCTGATTTTATCTTTAGAGATAATTGCCCATAGTTTGCTTGTATTAGTTGTGAGAGATCTTTTGTCAGAGTTATCACATTTGTCCTGCAGGTTCTTTGGGGCCTTAAAGTTCAGAGTCATGACCTGTGTTTTTGATATGTTGAGCTTGTAGCCTGACAATCTACCATCAGCCAGCAATGTCATCAATCCCACAAATGAGTCTTCTGGCTCCTCTAAATAGACCAGGACGTCATCCGCAAACAGCGCCACCTTCTGTTCAATCCCTTCCACCTTAATGCCTTTGACAGCTTCGTTCTGTCTAATCAGTTCACCTAAGGGTTCAATAAATAATGGTTCCTCGCTCTAGAATAAATGAATCTGAAAGGTCACCATTCATTTTTATCCAAGCTGTAGGCTTATCATATAATGTCTAAATTGTGCTGATAAATTTAGTGTGGAACCCGAATGTACCCAACACCTTATATAAAAATATCCATCGAACCGAATCAAAAGCTTTCTCTGCGTCCAATCCTACTATCATTGACTTTGTTTTATTCTTAGTTACCTCATCTAGTATATGCAAGGTCCGCCTTATGTTATCTAACGTTTGTCTTTGTTGGATAAATCTGGTCTGATCTAAATGTATGAGGTCCGGCAAGAGTTTTTTCAGTCTGCGAGCTATGATAGATGTAAATAATTTGTAATCCAAATTCAGAACACTGATTGGTCGATAGTTACCACATTCTTCTCTGTCCTTATCCTCCTTGGGGATAACCGAGATGATTGCCTCCCTCCAGGAGGGAGGTTGAGGTTGAGTATATAGCTCTCGATAAAATATCTCAAAACTCTCTTGAATTTTTTCTATTGTAGCTTCGACCTTTTTTGTTTTACGGTGCTTAATTTTATAATTTGTATTATCCGTTTGTTGCTTGCGTAATTTGTATGCTAAAAGTTTATGCTGTGATAACTCTCAAGTTCCTGCACGTTGTCTTGTAGGAGTTCGTCCAGTCAGCTGCGGCTGGGTTGAGGATCATTTCCCATTGCCGTCTGGGTTGGGAGTTCCCCGACATCCCCTCGAGTGAGGAAGGGATTACTTCCCAGCTCCCGTCCACCTCTGAGTTTCATGCCTTGCGTGGGGCCTGGTTTCCTCTGTTGTGCTGCTTGTTGTTGGACTAGCTCACCAAGTGTGCGTTGGATGTTGTCCAGCTGCTGTCGAACTCTTTCTTGGTCCTCATTACTGTCTGCCACCATAGTCCCCTTCAGCTGTACTCTCATTGTTTGGCTCATTTATGGGGGTTGATTCTCTCTGTGAGTCTTGCCTTAAGTGTGATAGTTCTTCTGTGCAGTCTGCCACCTTTTCCTCGATGTCCCCAACTCTCTCACCCTCGCGTCAGTCTCCTCCAGTTCTCTCAGATAGTCTCAGATACTTTTCACACACTGTTTCAAACCAACTCAGAATGAATACATCTCACACTTTAAATCAACTTCAGCTGTTACCATGGTGATCATTACAAACTGATTATATTAAACCAAACCTTAACTATGCAGTTTGTGCTCAAATCACATCATAATAGTGACATCAAACTTCAAACCTTAAAGTCACACTTTGTGTATGCTGCTACATGAATGCATAAAATGTCATACTACAATAGACACTGCTGACTGTAGTCTAACAATGATCCAAAGTATTCTCCTCTCTGCTCGGACATTTAATAAACTGTCTCCATTTGTTGAGTTCATGTGTTAGATGAGCTTTGCTAAAGTCACAGAGGACAATAACTAAAGAGTCCAGGTTTGTCTGCTCCTCACACAGTATCTGCTCGGTGAGCTTGTGCTGTGCCTCCTGCACGTTGGCCTGCGGTGGACTGTAAACACCGACCAGTATGAAGGAGGTGAACTCACGGGGGGAGTAGAAAGGTTCACAGTTGATGAACAAAGAGTCCAGATCAGGAGAACAGTGCTGTAGAATCACTGTCACATCATGACAGCAGCCACTGTTAGTGTAACAACAGATTCCTCCACAGCAGCTGCAGTAGAAAAAGTATTTGAATTCTTTTTAGAAGTAGTAACAACAATAATACCAGTAATACTCGTCATCTACTGCTGTGTGTTTTTTATCCACTAGATGTCGCTGTGTTGCTGTAAAATAAGAGGTAAGAGCATCATCACGTCGTCATGGCGACCATCATTAGCGTCATCTGGCTCTCCTTGCACTTCCTCTGACTAACCACAGGGTGGTGGTGTTTCTCTCTGATGTTTAATGTCAGCACCAGCAGCAAACACAGAAATCCACCATATGATAAACTTTAGTTTCAAATGTGTCACACAGCCATGGTGGAAGAGCTTATTTATTGGTGTGACACCTATCTAACAGCGTACAGAGACATGTAATGTCACACATGTCTGGTCTGCTGAGACAGCTGCAATATGTTGTCATTCTTCCAACAGTTTTTCATGGTGAAAATGATCAAACTGTTCAGAGTTATAACATACATAACAGAACAAACATCCCTTCAAATAATATTACATTCATCACAACTGTTTCTACATTTTTATGTCATTTTTATTCAGTAATTTAACATCATTTAAGTAAAATGCAACAAATATATAAATAACACTCTATACAGTATTATACAATATATTCATACAGCACCAGTCAAAAAGTAGGACACACCTTCTCATTCAATAGTTTTTCTTTATCATTATTATTTTCTACATTTTAGATGAATACTGACGACATCCTAAATATGAAGTGAAGTGTGTCCTTCAGTTGTTTTATTAAACAATGAAGTGTTATTTCATAGTTAGAGATTAGAAGATGTTGTGGGTGGAGGGCTCAGTGTGAAAAAGGCTTACAGACAACAAGAGGAAAGACAAACGACCACAGAGAGGGAGAGGAGTTCATGAGTGTGTACAGCTGCAGATATGAATCTGTTCTCAGTGGTTATTAGGACTCATAAAAAACTGTGAGAGCGAATCAACACTTCCTTTCGTGCAGCAGACGGGCTGTGTGGGTTTCTGCTCTGCAGCCTCCTCACCGTTAGCTGCACTTTTTCACATTAATAACACAATGACAGTTACAACCATCGACTCTGGTTAAAGACAAAAAAACAGTTTTATTGATTCTGTAAAGGTGACAGTTTAATGACAGTTTCTCCAGCCTGAGCCCAACTTGTAACATAATACAACATATTAGGACATGTGGGAAAGGATCAGAGCGTGCAGACATTTTTAACAACATCAATACAAAGACAATTTCTAATTCATCTGTTCATTTTTAACAGGTTTCAAATCTGACTGTAAATTATGTCATATAGAACTTTATGAAAATATATTTCTGCAATAACTTTTGTTTTTCTCTGTGAAGCATTTTGTGACTCTGTCTTGAAATGTGTCACATAAATATGAATCTTAATTTACGTATAATCAGTAACTATACCAATCCATTTCATCTTGATGAAGCTGTAATAGTGAAGTGTCATTTTGTTGGTTGATGAAAAATAAACACAGCCGTCATTTTGCCCACATTCAAACTTCAGCCCGACTGATGGAGCCGCTGTGTCATCATTTTATAGCAGTTGTAGCTTCAGAGCAGCTCGCTCTGCTGTTTGTTCATGTGTGTAAACAACAGTGTCATCAGCGTAGAGATTTACATCCACACTGACACAATTATAAAAGGGGGTCAGCACTGAACCTTCATTTTCTATTATTATACAAGTCACAATTAAAAGTGGAAATAAACTAGAGGATCAAAATAACACTACAGCACAGAATTGAACTGCAAATATATATGTGTATATATGTATTTATATTGTTAGCATGACTGTATCTAACCTGTGCATCAAAAGATAAATTTAACAACCAACAACAAGACGTCAAAATTCAACATTTCTGACTGCTGATCAAAGTGATCAATGAGATGAATTGATGAGATTTGATGGTGAGAAAAGGCGAGCAGAAAACAGTCAGTCAGCATGTGTGCAGTTGGTGGACGGTCCCTTGTTTCTGAGGATCATCAGCAGAGAGAGTCCACAGCAGTACACCAGACTCTTCACTATCAGCACTGTGTACAGCAGACACAACAGCTTCACCCTGTACTGAGACGGAGGAGAAGTTGCTGGTGGAGTTGTTGGTGGTGGTGATGTCGAGTTTGGCGGTGTTGATGGTGGAGGAGCTGGAACCTCTGCAACAGAAAAGGAGTCAAAAAGAAATGTCAGTCCTCTGCTCCTCTGCTCTCTTTGACAGCGTCTCCACATGAAGCTGAATCACTGCTGAACACAGTCACCAAGCCTTCATTACCTTGTTCTGTTTGGGCCTCCACTGTGCCCCCCTCGTGCTGGACGGAGCAGCGGTATTTATATGTGCTGCTCTCGCGCCGATGGATCAAGATGGAGGCGGTACATCCTGATTCTCTGAGCTTCAGCTGCTCTCCCACATCACGGTGCACCTCCTCCAGAGGACCGTCCTCCTTTGGTCTTTTCCAGGAGAACTTGACCAGAGGAGGAAACATGGCTGAGGCCACACACAGCAGGGAGCTCTTCCCCTCCAGGTGGGCTCTGGATGCTGCTGGGTACACGCTCACCACGGGCTTCACTACCTGCTCATCTGAAGTTTGACAGCAGCAACAAGCAGCACAGACACACATTGACACAGTCAACAGCAGCTTACAGCACTGCACTGCATTCAGTCTGATCCTGGAAACTACATGGACTCTGATCACTAAACTACTCATCAATACAGCACAAAGTTCACTACATATACTGTATTCACCTTCATATCAAACACAGTTATCATGTCATGTCATCACATGTTGGAAAATAAAGACAATTCAATTTGTTTCTTTATTTGAATGTAGTCCATTCACTAGAATGTCACATTCATTACTATTACTGAGAATATAATATAATATAATGATGAAATTGACCTTCATATAGTGGACAATTGTTTTTCTGTATGAGGGTTAATATACATATTATTATAAGTTACATATTTACCTACACACAGAATGCAACTGTCATTTTAATGATTCCAATATGCAGAACATATTATACATTTACCACCATATACTTTAGCCCAGCCACTAAAAAAACAAATCAATACATCAATAATTTCATAAATATTTGAACTTTTAGACACAATTACAATGATATGTTGGGATTTGTCAAATGGAATAAAGACTGCTGTATAATATAATATAACAAAGATCAGACTTTATTGATTCATGACGGGAACTTCACATATAATTTAATATAACCTAATATAATATAATAATCTAAGTCTTGTATGAATGATAATGTGTGCAGTATCTGACACATAATATTTACCACCATATACTTTACAAAATATATTTACTGTTATATATTTGAAATGATGTGAAGCATCATATAATATTTATATTTAGTGTATTAAGATACAAATATATATGTATGTGTGACATTATATATCATCCTATATCATTTATATAAATATATAAATTAGTATGCATACATTCTATTTATTGTAATATCATATTCAGTATGTGTTTGCCTTCATGTAGAAATATATCTTCCACTAAAAGACATATGTATATTTATATATGTATAAAACATTTTTATTTCTAGTTACTTTCTTTCTTTTTTTTATAGTTTTTGTATAGACGTTTAGCACTGGTTAACTTAACACAGTTTTATATTTATTTTCGATGCAAATGTTTAATTCCTCTGCACATTTTTAATTTCTCTGTACATATTTAAATTCTATGCAAATGTTTAATTTATCTGCATATGTTTAATTTCTTTGATTTCTCTGTACACATTTAAATTTACATTTATCTCAGGTCAATTTCAACGTCTGGTTACTGTGTTATAAGTTAACTCTAATGAATGTTCAATGAATGTTACTGCTACTGGATCTACCTATCAATATGTACCATCATATAAAATACAGTTGTCATGAGGTAAATTTGACCATTTCAAATGATTTATGAATTATCCTTCAACATATTTAAAGTTATATACTTTTAAAAATACATTTACTGACATATATTAAATGATATTTCATATCATATATTATCCTGTTTAATAAAAACAAGAGATGATGCTGAATTACTGAGATGATCAAATACTGTATATTTGTAACATTGCCAATATCATACTTTTTCTCTATAAATCAGTTTGATGTGGTGCAGAAATAAAGAATAACTTCAGTTGTGCAGTGAGATTTAAACATCTTTTCATGAATTATGAACCTTTTTTATGGAACAATAGCTGCATGGCTGCAAGAATTCTCTACTAATGATGAAAAAACTAACATGTAAAGCCTGAAGCAGCAGAAACTCATTAAAAACACATTTTCAACTTGTTCAATAAACAACTGAAGGAAAATGAATGTTTATTCTTACCTGTTACATACAGTTTAGTTCCAGAGCCAAAGATGAGGTAGTCACCTCCTCCCACAGTGAAAAAGACTAATACAAAAACCTGCCAGCTGTGTCAGCTGAGGTGAACGATTCCAAATTGTGAAGCAGTATCATATTTCAGCTCCACGGTGCATCACATAATTGATTGAATTATCATATCATATCATTTTATTGAACTGAAGTCGAATTTTATTGAAATTGTGTGTGTGTGTGTGTGTGTGTGTGTGTGTAATAAAATGTATTACAAGCCTCGTCAACAGATGAAAACTAAAATGATATGAAAGAGGGATTTATGGACACATTAATTAATTTATAGATATACAGATAGTATATATACACATATTATGTATAAGTTCAGACCTTACAGAAGCTGGAAGGCTTTTATTGTGAAGGAGCTGCAGGAAGTGTAGATGAGCGTTATAGCAGAGGATTACTGTTGTCAGCTCACTGTGCTGTGTTTTTTTATGTATATAAAACAGTGTCATCAGCATAGAGCTGTATGTTCATGCTATGTTCATGCTGTGACACTGCTGTGGAAGATCATTAATATTCATATTGTACATAATTTAAATGATTAGAGGACCCAATGCTCCACTTATTTACTTGAACTTGCTGCGTCATGGGTTGTAAATGTAAAAGTTTGAGCTCAACATTCAGAAAGGGATAAAACTGACTAATGCAGGGAGCTGATCTGAGGATAGTTGATATGAGTCTTTCAGCCGTTTGGAACGTCATGGAGAAGTGGATGATACTGCATGAAGGGTTTGAGAAGTTTCCGTGGATGTAAATAGACCTCAAGAATCAGTTTTATTTGACTGAATCTAAGATCACAGCCTCGATTCTTCTAGAGGGACCAAACTAAAAACCCTGTGCAGTAAACTTCCAAACCATGCCGTTAATGTTTAATTCTTGTGAGTGCATAATCTAAATTCACTTCTCCTTTTTGGTACAAAAGGAAGTGAACTGGACAGAGCACTGTCAGGAATCAGGAGAAAAGCCCTGAAGCGCAGAGGACTTTTACTGTGAAGTGTTTGAATTCAGATGAACACTGTGAGGGAGCAGGTCGAAGAAGAGACTTCATCTTGTGACTCTGGCTGAGATGGAGGTGAAATATGTGAACCTGGGCTGTGGTTTACTGCTCTCTTCCTGTCACAAACACTGTTTGACATCTGTTCATCTGTTGGTTTTTGTACAGGCTGCTCGCATCATTTCTCACTGTGGGCAGCATCCTTCAGACAGGCGCAGTAGTAGGTGGCTGAATGTTGGAGTTTAACTTTCGTGATCATCAGCTCACAGCCGTTCTGTTTCCTCGACGCTGAGAAATCATCTTTGTGAGGATGATTGAAGCGTGAGTTAACTTTCCCATCAGTCAGATCAATACGTAGAATCACTTTGAATGGGTCTGTTTCTGTCTTCTGGTACCAATAGACTGATTTTCTTTCTTTACCACACTGGTCAGTTCGTCCACAGCTTAAGAGGACAGTTTCACCAACTGTCCTGGTCAGTGATAACTGGTCCTGAATCAGCTCTGCTGCCATGGCAACCAGCGCTGTAGAGAAACAGACAGATAGATGAAGGTTAGTGTGACAGTGTTTGTTACAGGTTGAGTTTGTTGGCTCCTGATTGGCTGGAAACACTCACCTGAACACAGACAGCACAGAGCAGCAGCTGGGAGGAAAAGCATTTTGTGCAGTGGTGTTTCCTCTGGTGAACCTGGGGAGAAGTGGCGCTCTGATGCAGCTGAGGCCAAACAAGGACGAGCTGTGAGATCAGACGAGGGCCACGTGGTTTCTAACAGGTCCTCAGACCTCCCATCAGCCCCTGTGACCGACTGTCTGACAGCAGGCCTTCACAGCAGACATTTTGACCTGTCATAGAAGGAAAAGCACAAGTGTTACTAATAACATGAACGACGGCTCAGTTCTATTCGAGTGCCCCAGTAAGTCCTGACGGTGTGACAGTGAGCCAGCAGGAACAAGAGGACCCTGAAACTGAAGCAGCTAAATGGAATTCAGCCCTCAGTATTTTATTATTTAAACTTCAAAAGGTTTCATTTAAAAATATGATAATCAGAGTTTTCATGATAATATTTTTATTATATATTTATTTCTAATAACTTTTTGAAGCTGGTGTACCATCTGAATATTTTAAATACGTTTCGTATCATCTCAAAGTCTTTGGAACAATCTGAATTATTTTTAACTTCCTTTGATACAAAACATCTGTTGTGAATTATAATAATAAATAAAATATATATAAATATAATAAAAAAAGAAATCCCAAGAAATCAGACAAACAGCAGCTTATATTTAATGCTTTCTGAAAATGTTTCCTCAAATCTCCTTTAAATGGAAAAGCTGTCAAACCAAGTGAGACAGATGTCTGATACATGTGATATTATTTGAAGGGATGTTTGTTCTGTCATGTATGTTATAACTCTGAACAGTTTGATCATTTTCACCATGAAAAACTGTTGGAAGAATGACAACATATTGCAGCTGTCTCAGCAGACCAGACATGTGTGACATTACATGTCTCTGTACGCTGTTAGATAGGTGTCACACCAATAAATAAGCTCTTCCACCATGGCTGTGTGACACATTTGAAACTAAAGTTTATCATATGGTGGATTTCTGTGTTTGCTGCTGGTGCTGACATTAAACATCAGAGAGAAACACCACCACCCTGTGGTTAGTCAGAGGAAGTGCAAGGAGAGCCAGATGATGCTAATGATGGTCGTCATGACGACGTGATGATGCTCTTACCTCTTATTTTACAGCAACACAGCGACATCTAGTGGATAAAACACACACAGCAGTAGATGACGAGTATTACTGGTATTATTGTTGTTACTACTTCTAAAAAGAATTCAAATACTTTTTCTACTGCAGCAACAGAACACACTGTGTTTCCTATAATAATACAACATGAGAGAGTACCTCAGGGCTCTGTTCTCGGCCCTCTGCTTTTCTCTCTTTATGTTTCACCTCTTGGTCAAATCATACACAGTCATGGTATTAATGTCACTGCTACGCTGATGATACTCTGCTGTATGTGTCTATAAAGGCAGACGATCATTCACAAATGATTCAGTTAGAGGCCTGCTTGTCTGCTGTGAAAAACTGGATGTCACATCATTTCCAGCTCCTAAATTCTGATCAAACTGAGATGCTGGTCATTGGTCCTGCTCCACATAAACACCAGTTTGATCAAGTAACAGTAACTCTCAATGACTGTGTGACTTCAAAATGAAACAGAAAATCTCAAATCAAAAGAGAAACACAAAATACAAGTGACAGACACAACAACATCAGAGTGCACTAATAGTCGTAGTAGAAACAGTTGTAGTAGTGGTGAAAGTAGCAGTACACTTTGAAACAGTGTGTTGTTGCAGACACTAGAGGGCAGCGGTGTGAAGGTTTTATTCTTCACAGCAGCACAGAACAGATAGAAGTACTGTCATAGAAACTGTAGTATGAGCTGATAACTACAGGTTTAAAGTGAGGGCTTGAGGGGAAGAACATCTATGAACAACATAAAGATCATTTCTAATATATTCTATAAAATGTTGTCAAATCATATCAGATATTCTGGAATAATCCTAAATGTAATGAGAGTTTGGAAAGACACAGACAAATGATGTGGTCCTGCTGATAGTTTGATCAGATCAGAAAACACTTCTATGTGTGCTTTTAAAGGTCACTTACAAACAACATATTTAGTCATTTCATTTGGAGTTGGACTTTTTGGCCCCAACCTCTGCCTGAATACCACCTATTTCAAATCCAAGGAGGGTTTTTACAGGCAGAAGCACAGCTGTGGTGGCTTCACCAGTGTCTCCCATTGTGGCTGACCTCTACATGGAGGAAGTAGAGAGCAGAGCCCTGAGCTCCTTCCAGGGAACAGCACCATAACCACTGCTTCAGATATGAGGAGCACACCTGGATTTCAACTCTTCTCAAGCCTCCGCTGGCTTCGTCTTTACAAACTAACCCTCTGAACTTTATTTGACATTCTAGTGGAGATCCCAAAGTTTACAAAAATACCAAATGTGTCCGGCTGGATTTTGGGGAAATGTGTCTAAAATGATGCAGCAGACATGTAGAAATGTTCCATTTGATGGAGTCTTGGCTTTGAATATTTCACTCAGTCAAACATCATGTAGCTTTAATGAAGAGACTGAACAACAGAATCCAAATAAAGATGTGATACTGTGTGTGGAAAAGCTTTGATGTGTCATAGAAATGAAATGATGAAATGAAATGACAGAAATGTAAGGGGACGTTTAAGGCTTCAAATCACAGTTGAGGAGTTTTGTGGATTTGTACTTTTGTATTTTCATCACAGCTGTTAAACAACAGATAACAGTCTGTGTTACTAAATTCACCACCAACCTCAATGTGTTTGTGCTGACATGAATGTTTTCTTGTATTTCTGCATCATCGTCACCCACATTGTTTTTTTGTTGGTTTTTTTAGCGATGGAAAACCACACAACAGCTTCAGCCGAGCTGTCAATCAGCAGCAGGGGCTGATGGGAGGTCTGAGGACCTGTTAGAAACCACGTGGCCCTCGTCTGATCTCACAGCTCGTCCTTGTTTGGCCTCAGCTGCATCAGAGCGCCACTTCTCCCCAGGTTCACCAGAGGAAACACCACTGCACAAAATGCTTTTCCTCCCAGCTGCTGCTCTGTGCTGTCTGTGTTCAGGTGAGTGTTTCCAGCCAATCAGGAGCCAACAAACTCAACCTGTAACAAACACTGTCACACTAACCTTCATCTATCTGTCTGTTTCTCTACAGCGCTGGTTGCCATGGCAGCAGAGCTGATTCAGGATGATTTAACATTGACCAAGAAAGTTGATGAAGAAGTCTCCTTCAGCTGTGGACGAACTGACCAGTGTTACTATAATGATTATATATTCTGGTACCAGAAGAAAGACACAGAAACATTCAGAGTGATTCTTCGCTTTTCCAGGAATAGTTGTAACATAGGTCAAAGGTACGATCATCCTCAGAAAAATGATTTCTCAGTTGTGAATAAACAGAACGGCTGTGAGTTGAAGATCCAGAAAGTTAAACTCTCTCATTCAGCCACCTACTACTGCTCCTGTTGGAAGTCTGGTTCCCACAGTGAGAAATGATGCGAGCAGCCTGTACAAAAACCAACAGATGAACAGATGTCAAACAGTGTTTGTGACAGGAAGAGAGCAGTAAACCACAGCCCAGGTTCACATATTTCACCTCCATCTCAGCCAGAGTCACAAACATACTGAACTGAGGGATTTATTTCATATTATATTGATTCATATTTTGATCAGATACAAACACACACTAACACAATATAGATGAAAGGCTCCAATAACAAACATATATCATTTGGACATTTTGTAGAATATAACAACAAATTCCAAAGAAAATATTGGAGCTAAAGATTAAAATGGTCCTCTTTGTTCTGCTGCTGGAATAAAGTCCATTCCTCCCTCACAATACTAATCTGCTCTGAATGAAAACACTTCCAGCAGCACTTGTTGTTTAACACCTTTCAGTAGATTTCAACACATCATTTCACTTTATTACATTTTAAAAGACAAATCTTGGACACATGTCAGCTCAGGATTTTGTCCTTCTAGCAGCGGCTTATTAGGACGCTGATTTTGTTGGACAGATTTCCAGAAACTTCCTCTGGACAGGGTTCATACAGCTTTTTAAGAGGACAATTCAAGCACTTTTCAAGCACTTTCAAGGTACCTAAACCAAAACCTTCCAGACTGTGGAAGCCTTCATCATCTCATCTAATTTGTTCCTATAAATGCAACGAGGACAAATAAAGTGAGCAGAATGACTTTAAACCCACAGCAATCAATGTATGTTGTCACTTTGTTTATTTTAGCAGCTGTTCAACTTTGATGCTTTTTTTTTCTTTTTCATTCAAAATGGCGCCGCCTCAGGTGGCCGCTTGCAGACGCAGCTCCCGTAGTGTTTTTTAAACTTGTTTATTTAATTGTCAGTTTTTTGCTCGTTTTTTTTCGGGAACACCTACAACCTGCACATAAAAGTTGTGACACTGACTGGAGGAAGTTGTGTTACCCTTCTCCGCATTCTTCTGTTACTTTTTTTACTCTTTGTAACAGAGAACCTGGCCGATAAGAGTAACGGCATTGTTTACACGCGTGAACAGCTGATTGCGCTGTGTAGGCCTGTGCTGTTGCCCGGTGACAGACCTGTGGTCCCGGAGGAGCTACGGAGGAGACGCCGGGGTTGCAGATCTGGAGTAAAAAGGAGGGAGAAGAAGAGAAGGCATAAACCAGCGGTCCCAGCGATTATTATGGGAAACGTGAGGTCTTTGGGGAATAAGACGGACGAACTCGCAGCGCTGGTGAAGACCCAGAGGGAATACCGTGAGTGTAGCATCCTTTGCTTCAGTGAAACTTGGCTGCACTTGCACATCCCGGACAACAGCGTGGAGATTCCGGATTACAGTTTGGTGAGGGGAGACAGAGACCTTTCTAAAAGTCGGAAGAAGATGGGTGGCGGGCTTGCACTTTATGTGAGTGAGAGGTGGTGCAATCCCGGACATGTGAATGTGAAGGAACGTCTCTGTACCAGTGGCGGAGCCAGGAAATTTTCTGTGGGGTGGCCAGGATGGTTATGTGATTATTTTGGGGTGGCAATGTCTCACTAGAAAATATAGGGGTATTTAGGGCACCTAAACCACACACCTCCACAATATTTGGAATGCAGGTAATGGTGGAAAAGATCAAATAATATTCAGTGTATCTAACTTTTTTCTTATTCCTGCAAGTAAAGTAACAAAGATGCTTACACTATACAAATGTAGCACAATATACAGACAACTGTACTGCGTACTGTGCTGAGAGGACTTGGGAGATGTTCAGCTCAGCTTGTAGTGATCACTATGAGCTCATTCTCTCAGTGTATCAGGAATACACAGACATTCATTTGAAAAACAGTTGTTTTTATTAAAGCCTGATCAACTTATATACACAGAATGTGACGATACATCGTTTTTTGCCTCATTTAGCTTACTTAACAGTTTGAGGATGACTTCACCGATGTATAAAGAAGTTAGCCTGCCAATGCTTATACTTTTTGCTATCCTGTTAGTTAGCTTGCTAGCGTCAACTCGAAACGCGAATCTCCCCACTGATATTATTTCTTACCTGTGATTATCTGTTGTTCGGTCACATTTGGACAACCCCGCCGGCTCTCAGTGGTGACTCAAATGGATGGATGTGGATGTGACTCTGGTCGCGCGAAAACACAGAATGTGCGCGCATCTAAAGTGTCCGGAAGTGTCGTCGCGGTGCAGGAAAGGTTCCGCACGCCGGAAAGTAGTGACAGCTGTGACGCGTTGCTTTCATGGGTGGTTCGGGTCAGGCCAGGGTGGCCAATAGGGTGGCCAGGATTCAGCGTGAGGTGGCCACGGCCACCCCCTGCCACCCCCCCCCCTCCGCCATTGCTCTGTACCCCGGACATTGAACTGCTGGCTGTGGGGATGCGCCCGTATTATTTACCGAGGGAGTTCACGTCCACCATTGTTGTCGCTGTTTACATCCCCCCGTCAGCTGATGCAGCGGTGGCCTGCGAAGTCATAAGCTTCGCCGTTGCTAAGCTACAGACTGAACACCCGGATGCTTTCATGGTCATTACAGGGGACTTTAATCACGCCTCACTGGATAAAACTTTAAATAACTTTCAACAGTATGTTGACTGCCCCACCAGAGACAATAAAACGCTTGATCTCCTGTATGCTAATGCCATAGATGCATACAACGCTACAGCCCTTCCCCCCCTCGGCAGGTCAGACCACAACTTGGTCATGATGACTCCCAGGTATGTTCCTCTCGTGAGAAGGCAGCCCGTGCGCACCAGGACGGTGAGGAGGTGGACACAGGGGGCCGCTGGGCACTGCAGGACTGCTTTGAGTCGACTGACTGGGATGCACTCTGTGAGCCACATGGGGAGGATATCGATAAAATGACTGACTGCATCACAGACTACATCAGATTCTGTGAGGACACCACCATGCCAGCCCAGACCGTGCACTGCTTCTCCAACAATAAGCCCTGGATTACCAGTGACCTGAAGGCACTTCTGAACAAGAAGAAGATGGCTTTCAAGTCTGGAGACAGAGAGGAGCAGCGGAGAGTGCAGCACGAACTCCGGGAGACACTGAGGATATGCAAGGACAACTACAGGAGGAAGCAGGAGGCCAAACTCCAGCAGAACAGTATGAGGGATGTGTGGACAGGGATGAAGCACATCACAGGGATGAAGGGGAAAGACAGGCAGACATCAGGGAGCCTGGATAGAGCAAACCAGTTTAACCAGTTCTTCAACAGGTTTAGCTCACCTCCTGCCACCCCCCCGACACCACTAGCCCCCCATACATCCTCACTGCCCCAAATGGTTTGTCCCACCCTCCAACATTCTCCTGTACAGCACCTCTCCATCTGCCCTCCCCCCTCCTCACAGAGTGCATCCCAGTCAGTCGACTGCCCTCCCCCCTCCTCCTCCTCCATGGATGACATCTGCAACAACCCTCCCCCACGCCCAACGGTGACTACAGGCCAGGTTAAGAGGCAGCTGGAACGACTACATCAGCGTAAGGCTGCGGGCCCTGACGGCATCACACCGAGGATCCTGAAGACCTGCCCAAGCCAGCTGTCCCCAGTACTGGGACATCTGTACAACCTGAGCCTGAGTCAGGAGAAAGTCCCGTTGCTGTGGAAGACGTCCTGCGTGGTTCCAGTCCCTAAGAAGTCGAGGTCATCTGACCCGGCAGACTACAGACCAGTCGCCCTCACATCTCATGTGATGAAGGTCCTGGAGAGACTGGTCCTAGCCCAGCTGAGGCCACAGATGAGGACGTTTCTGGATCCTCTGCAATTTGCCTACCAGCCCCATTTAGGAGTTGATGATGCCGTCATCTACCTGCTGCAGCGAGCCCACATGCATCCGAATGATGGAGGAGACACTGTGAGGATCACATTTTTTGATTTCTCCAGTGCCTTCAACACCATTCAACCTCTGCTACTGGGTGAGAAGCTGCGGGGGATGGGTGTCGACGACTCAGTGGTCTCCTGGGTTACTGACTACTTGACGGGCAGGCCACAGTTTGTCCGTCTGGGCAGTGTCCTGTCTGATGTGGTGGTCAGTGATGTAGGAGCTCCACAGGGAACTGTGCTTTCTCCTTTTCTCTTTACCTTATATACCACTGACTTTCAGTACAGCTCTGAGTCATGTCACCTGCAGAAGTTTTCTGATGACTCAGCTGTTGTCGGGTGTATAAGAGAGGGAGAGGAGGGTGAGTACAGGACACTGGTGGACAACTTTGTTGAGTGGTCCGAACAGAATCACCTGAGGCTGAATGTCAACAAGACCAGAGAGATGGTGATCGACTTCAGGAGGAGGAGGAAGATGCTATCACAGCCACTACGGATCAGAGGGGAGGTGGTGGAGGAGGTGGTGGACTACAAGTACCTGGGAGTGGTAATCGGCAACAGACTGGACTGGGTATCTAATACTGAGGCTGTGTGCAAGAAGGGGATGAGCAGACTGTATTTCCTGAGGAAGCTGAGATCCTTCAACGTGTGCAGCAAGATGTTGGAGATATTCTATCAGACTGTTGTTGCCGGTGCCATTTTCTTTGCTGCTGTGTGTTGGGGCAGCAGCATCAGAGCCAGCGACACTAACAGACTGGACAAAATCATTAAGAAGGCTGGCTCTGCACTTGGTCTCAGGTTGGAGTCTTTTGAGACCGTGGTGGAGAGGAGGACGCTGAAGAAACTGTTATCCATCATAGACAATGAACAGCACCCTCTCCATCACACAGTGGTCAGACATCAGAGCACCTTCTCACACAGGCTGCTCCAACTCCGCTGTCGAAGGGACAGGTACAGGAAATCCTTCCTGCCACATGCCATTACAATATACAACAAAAGCTAAATATCTCTTGTTATTATCTTGTTATTATCATTTATACAGTCTCCACCTGCACTTTACTCACTTTGTACAAAAAGCCATTACCCACTTGTACATTTATTTAAAAAGCACACTGTACATACTGGTTACATCCGATATTTTATTTTATTATACTTGAAACTTATATTGTATTACTACTTTTATCTTTTATTTTTATATGTCTCATCTTATATTTATGTTTATACTACTACCTGATATGCCTAGGTTGTTGTTTTATTTATCTAGGTTGTTCCTTTCTATTTTTATTTTCATGTCATTGTACGGGTGAAATGCTGTTGCTGCAATGCAATTTCCCAGTTTGGGATTAATAAAGTATCTTCTATTCTTCTATTCTATTTTGACAAATGAAGAAAGATATTTTTGAAATATCAGCTTTCAAATTTATTTGACCCTTTAAGCCTGAGAGCCTCCTGTACAGGTGACAGTGTGAGATGCATGCAGTACAGACGGTCAATATGTCTGCTAGGAAGCACCAATCCTAACATGAAGCACACCAAAATGACGGGGAGAAACTCAGCTGAAAGGATGTTGTCCAGAGTGGAGCTGGAATCCTCAGTGGAGTAAAGGCGGGAGAGAGCGTTTGGTTTGACGTTACGGGAACATGGGCGATCTACTAAAAAACAGAGCCCACCTGGCCTGGCGAGAGTTCAGTCGTTTGGCCACCTGGATGTAGTCCAGATTCTTGTGGTGCGTCCAGACAGGAAATGGTTTCTCGGTCCATTCCAGATTCAGAATCAGAATCAGAAAAAGCTTTACTGCCAAGTACTGTCACGACCGAACTATGGACCCGAAACCAGATGCACAACTCCACAGACCAAAGTTTCAAAATAAAGGTTTATTAAACGAAACAAAATAAAAATCACTTTTTACAGAGGAAAAACTCTGCACTAGTCTCAGAAATCAAGACGTCACAAAAAAAAAAAAAAGTCTAGACTAAGAATAACAAAATAAACAAACAGAAAATCACTCTTGAACAAAGTATCAAAACAACAAGACCTGACAACGGACAAAGTGCTGGTTCTCACACGACACGACGAACTGGCACAGGACAAAGGGAGACATGAGCTGTGTCCCAAATCAGGGGCTGCATGCTTCGAAGGACGCGGCCTTCGCGGCCCTCGAAGGCGACTTCTGAGGGACCTTCGAAGGCCGCATCAACCGTTGTTAAATGAGACGGTCTAGCCTTCGAAGCATTTCCTGGTTGCGTCACCAGCTGCGTCACCTGCCGTCAGTTGGTACTTTGTAACGTAGCCGTTGCCTGTCAGTTAGTCGTCAGTTGAGAAAACGAAGAAAAAACTGACAGAAGAAAGAATAAGACAGAAGAATGAAGTATAACATATAATAGTGATAATCCTAAACGTAGCTCTTTATTCAATCCAATCGTTTAACTAGACGTTGCAGTTTTTCTGGAAATAAAGCAGGGATAATAAAAGTAATAAAATATAAGTAATGAGTAAAAGTATAAGTAGTAATAAGTAAAAGTAATTAAATATAAAAACCCAATACTTACATTTAATACTATTATTAAATGTATTATTCATTATTAGGCCGCCTCGCCGCTTGGTGTCTGAACAGCGGTGCGCAAAGGATCTTGGGATATGTGAGGCCGCGAAGGATACTCCGGTGCATCCTCCAAAAAGAGGGAAAAGAAGGACGCATTTGAAGGACGCATTTGAAGGAACCTTCGAATTGGAACAGCCTTCGCGCGGCGTTGTGACGTAATCGGCCTTCAAATGCCTGCTTCGAAGGATGCAGCCCCTGAATTGGGACGCAACTCAGGACTATATATACACACAAGGTAAGGACACAGGTGGAAACAATCAGGGTGGAAAAAAGGTAATTCTGAAGGTGGGAAAACAGACAAAGGGGGAAAGTAAAACTAACAGTGGACACAGACAGGAAGTGGAACCAAAATAAAACAGGAAATCACAAGACAACATAGACACGAGACAACACTGAATAAATTAACTTAACACATTTTCTTACAAACTTTGTAGTTTTGCTCTGTGGGAGACAGACGACGGGAGAAAAAAGTGCAGGGGTGCAAACGTTTATCAGGACCGACAAACTGGATTATACGGCCCCGTCCCCCGCATCAAAAGCATCGACTTCAACGATGAACTGCTTACGGGGGTCGGGCTGGAGCAGAACAGGAGCAAAAGGCTGGAGCTTTGGGTGTGGGTATTGATGGTGTCCTGTAGGACTGACAGAAGATAGAGTGGAGGATGGCAGAGAGCTCCATGGCACAGAGCTTGAGCCCCTTAGCTGGGATGCCATCTGGCCCTGGTGCCTTGCCAGGCTTGCACCTGCCCAGCAGCTGTTGGAAATCCTCCTGTGTGAAGGAGGGATGAGCAGGTTCATGAAAGGGAAAGGCACTCAGCAGCTCCTCACAGACAGCAGACTGATTATGGATGTCAAAGTGTTTAGAAAGTGTTCAGAGTGCCTGCAAAGGTGTTGGAGTCAGTTATTGTGGAGTGACTTTGACTTGATTCACAATCACTTCATGCTTTGACTTTATGAAAGGATTGTTTTGTGTTCATTTGGACTCTCAGCTGACACATTCAACAGCAGGCAGGTTTTTGTATTACGCTTTTTCACTGTGATGACGACATCTTTGGCTCTGGAACTAAACTGTATGTAACAGGTAAGAATAAACATTCATTTTCCTTCAGTTGTTTATTGAACAAGTTGAAAATGTGTTTTTAATGAGTTTCTGCTGCTTCAGGCTTTACATGTTAGTTTTTTCATCATTAGTAGAGAATTCTTGCAGCCATGCAGCTATTGTTCCATAAAAAAGGTTCATAATTCATGAAAAGATGTTTAAATCTCACTGCACAACTGAAGTTATTCTTTATTTCTGCACCACATCAAACTGATTTATAGAGAAAAAGTATGATATTGGCAATGTTACAAATATACAGTATTTGATCATCTCAGTAATTCAGCACCATCTCTTGTTTTTATCAAACAGGATAATATATGATATGAAATATCATTTAATATATGTCACTAAATGTATTTTTAAAAGTATATAACTTTAAATATGTTGAAGGATAATTCATAAATCATTTGAAATGGTCAAATTTACCTCATGACAACTGTATTTTATATGATGGTACAAATAGATAGATAGATAGATAGATAGATAGATAGATAGATAGATAGATAGATAGATAGATAGATAGATAGATAGATACTTCATCCGATGTCTGAAATTCAAGCATCCAGTAGCAGTAACATACATTGAACATTCATTAGAGTTAACTTATAACACAGTAACCATACGCTGAAATTGACCTGAGATAAATGTAAATTTAAATGTGTACAGAGAAATCAAAGAAATTAAATTAAACATTTGCATCGAAAATAAATATAAAACTGTGTTAAGTTAACCCGTGCTAAACGTCTATACAAAAACTATAAAAAAAATAGAAAGTCACTAGAAATAAAAATGTTTTATACAACTATAAACTATATTAAAAATATAAAGTGACCGTAGAAGTAAAAATCTTTTACACATATATATAAATATATACATATGTCTTTTAGTGGAAGATATATTTCTACATGAAGGCAAACACATACTGAATATGATATTACAATAAACAGAATGTATGCATACTAATTTATATATTTATATAAATGATATAGGATGATATATAATGTCACACATACATATATATTTGTATCTTAATACACTAAATATAAATATTATCTGATGCTTCACATCATTTCAAATATATAACAGTAAATATATTTTGTAAAGTATATGGTGGTAAATATTATGTGTCAGATACTGCACACATTATCATTCATACAAGACTTAGATTATTATATTATATTAGGTTATATTAAATTATATGTGAAGTTCCCGTCATGAATCAATAAAGTCTGATCTTTGTTATATTATATTATACAGCAGTCTTTATTCCATTTGACAAATCCCAACATATCATTGTAATTGTGTCTAAAAGTTCAAATATTTATGAAATTATTGATGTATTGATTTGTTTTTTTAGTGGCTGGGCTAAAGTATATGGTGGTAAATGTATAATATGTTCTGGATATTGGAATCATTAAAATGACAGTTGCATTCTGTGTGTAGGTAAATATGTAAATTATAATAATATGTATATGAACCCTCATACAGAAAAACAATTGTCCACTATATGAAGGTCAATTTCATCATTATATTATATTATATTCTCAGTAATAGTAATGAATGTGACATTCTAGTGAATGGACTACATTCAAATAAAGAAACAAATTGAATTGTCTTTATTTTCCAACATGTGATGACATGACATGATAATTGTGTTTGATATGAAGGTGAATACAGTATATGTACAGTAAATATGCAGGTAGTGAAGCCCGTGGTGAGCGTGTACCCAGCAGCATCCAGAGCCCACCTGGAGGGGAAGAGCTCCCTGCTGTGTGTGGCCTCAGCCATGTTTCCTCCTCTGGTCAAGTTCTCCTGGAAAAGACAAAAGGAGGACGGTCCTCTGGAGGAGGTGCACCGTGATGTGGGAAAGCCACTGAAGCTCAAAGAATCAGGATGTACCGCCTCCATCTTACTGATCCATCAGCAAGAGAGCAGCACATATAAATACCGCTGCTCCGTCCAGCACGAGGGGGGCACAGTGGAGGCCCAAACAAAACAAGGTAATGAAGGCTTGGTGACTGTGTTCAGCAGTGATTCAGCTTCATGTGGAGACGCTGTCAAAGAGAGCAGAGGAGCAGAGGACTGACATTTCTTTTTGACTCCTTTTCTGTTGCAGAGATTCCAGCTCCTCCACCATCAACACCGCCACCATCAGCACCTCCAACATCAACACCAACACCATCACCTACACCATCAACATCGCCACCATTAACAACTCCAACATCAACAACTCCACCATCAACAACTCCACCAGCAGCTTCTCCTCCGTCTCAGTACAAGGTGAAGCTGTTGTGTCTGCTGTACACAGTGCTGATAGTGAAGAGTCTGGTGTACTGCTGTGGACTCTCTCTGCTGATGATCCTCAGAAACAAGGGACCGTCCACCAACTGCACACATGCTGACTGACTGTTTTCTGCTCGCCTTTTCTCACCATCAAATCTCATCAATTCATCTCATTGATCACTTTGATCAGCAGTCAGAAATGTTGAATTTTGACGTCTTGTTGTTGGTTGTTAAATTTATCTTTTGATGCACAGGTTAGATACAGTCATGCTAACAATATAAATACATATATACACATATATATTTGCAGTTCAATTCTGTGCTGTAGTGTTATTTTGATCCTCTAGTTTATTTCCACTTTTAATTGTGACTTGTATAATAATAGAAAATGAAGGTTCAGTGCTGACCCCCTTTTATAATTGTGTCAGTGTGGATGTAAATCTCTACGCTGATGACACTGTTGTTTACACACATGAACAAACAGCAGAGCGAGCTGCTCTGAAGCTACAACTGCTATAAAATGATGACACAGCGGCTCCATCAGTCGGGCTGAAGTTTGAATGTGGGCAAAATGACGGCTGTGTTTATTTTTCATCAACCAATAAAATGACACTTCACTATTACAGCTTCATCAAGATGAAATGGATTGGTATAGTTACTGATTATACGTAAATTAAGATTCATATTTATGTGACACATTTCAAGACAGAGTCACAAAATGCTTCACAGAGAAAAACAAAAGTTATTGCAGAAATATATTTTCATAAAGTTCTATATGACATAATTTACAGTCAGATTTGAAACCTGTTAAAAATGAACAGATGAATTAGAAATTGTCTTTGTATTGATGTTGTTAAAAATGTCTGCACGCTCTGATCCTTTCCCACATGTCCTAATATGTTGTATTATGTTACAAGTTGGGCTCAGGCTGGAGAAACTGTCATTAAACTGTCACCTTTACAGAATCAATAAAACTGTTTTTTTGTCTTTAACCAGAGTCGATGGTTGTAACTGTCATTGTGTTATTAATGTGAAAAAGTGCAGCTAACGGTGAGGAGGCTGCAGAGCAGAAACCCACACAGCCCGTCTGCTGCACGAAAGGAAGTGTTGATTCGCTCTCACAGTTTTTTATGAGTCCTAATAACCACTGAGAACAGATTCATATCTGCAGCTGTACACACTCATGAACTCCTCTCCCTCTCTGTGGTCGTTTGTCTTTCCTCTTGTTGTCTGTAAGCCTTTTTCACACTGAGCCCTCCACCCACAACATCTTCTAATGTCTAACTATGAAATAACACTTCATTGTTTAATAAAACAACTGAAGGACACACTTCACTTCATATTTAGGATGTCGTCAGTATTCATCTAAAATGTAGAAAATAATAATAAAGAAAAACTATTGAATGAGAAGGTGTGTCCTACTTTTTGACTGGTGCTGTATGAATATATTGTATAATACTGTATAGAGTGTTATTTATATATTTGTTGCATTTTACTTAAATGACGTTAAATTACTGAATAAAAATGACATAAAAATGTAGAAACAGTTGTGATACATGTGATATTATTTGAAGGGATGTTTGTTCTGTTATGTATGTTATAACTCTGAACAGTTTGATCATTTTCACCATGAAAAACTGTTGGAAGAATGACAACATATTGCAGCTGTCTCAGCAGACCAGACATGTGTGACATTACATGTCTCTGTACGCTGTTAGATAGATGTCACACCAATAAATAAGCTCTTCCACCATGGCTGTGTGACACATTTGAAACTAAAGTTTATCATATGGTGGATTTCTGTGTTTGCTGCTGGTGCTGACATTAAACATCAGAGAGAAACACCACCACCCTGTGGTTAGTCAGAGGAAGTGCAAGGAGAGCCAGATGATGCTAATGATGGTCGCCATGACGACGTGATGATGCTCTTACCTCTTATTTTACAGCAACACAGCGACATCTAGTGGATAAAAAACACACAGCAGTAGATGACGAGTATTACTGGTATTATTGTTGTTACTACTTCTAAAAAGAATTCAAATACTTTTTCTACTGCAGCAACAGAACACACTGTGTTTCCTATAATAATACAACATGAGCGAGTACCTCAGGGCTCTGTTCTCGGCCCTCTGCTTTTCTCTCTTTATGTTTCACCTCTTGGTCAAATCATACACAGTCATGGTATTAATGTCACTGCTACGCTGATGATACTCTGCTGTATGTGTCTATAAAGGCAGACGATCATTCACAAATGATTCAGTTAGAGGCCTGCTTGTCTGCAGTAAAAAAACTGGATGTCACATCATTTCCAGCTCCTAAATTCTGATCAAACTGAGATGCTGGTCATTGGTCCTGCTCCACATAAACACCAGTTTGATCAAGTAACAGTAACTCTCAATGACTGTGTGACTTCAAAATGAAACAGAAAATCTCAAATCAAAAGAGAAACACAAAATACAAGTGACAGACACAACAACATCAGAGTGCACTAATAGTCGTAGTAGAAACAGTTGTAGTAGTGGTGAAAGTAGCAGTACACTTTGAAACAGTGTGTTGTTGCAGACACTAGAGGGCAGCAGTGTGAAGGTTTTATTCTTCACAGCAGCACAGAACAGATAGAAGTACTGTCATAGAAACTGTAGTATGAGCTGATAACTACAGGTTTAAAGTGAGGGCTTGAGGGGAAGAACATCTATGAACAACATAAAGATCATTTCTAATATATTCTATCAAATGTTTTCAAATCATATCAGATATTCTGGAATAATCCTAAATGTAATGAGAGTTTGGAAAGACACAGACAAATGATGTGGTCCTGCTGATAGTTTGATCAGATCAGAAAACACTTGTATGTGTGCTTTTAAAGGTCACTTACAAACAACATATTTAGTCATTTCATTTGGAGTTGGACTTTTTGGCCCCAACCTCTGCCTGAATACCACCTATTTCAAATCCAAGGAGGGTTTTTACAGGCAGAAGCACAGCTGTGGTGGCTTCACCAGTGTCTCCCATTGTGGCTGACCTCTACATGGAGGAAGTAGAGAGCAGAGCCCTGAGCTCCTTCCAGGGAACAGCACCATAACCACTGCTTCAGATATGAGGAGCACACCTGGATTTCAACTCTTCTCAAGCCTCCGCTGGCTTCGTCTTTACAAACTAACCCTCTGAACTTTATTTGACATTCTAGTGGAGATCCCAAAGTTTACAAAAATACCAAATGTGTCCGGCTGGATTTTGGGGAAATGTGTCTAAAATGATGCAGCAGACATGTAGAAATGTTCCATTTGATGGAGTCTTGGCTTTGAATATTTCACTCAGTCAAACATCATGTAGCTTTAATGAAGAGACTGAACAACAGAATCCAAATAAAGATGTGATACTGTGTGTGGAAAAGCTTTGATGTGTCATAGAAATGAAATGATGAAATGAAATGACAGAAATGTAAGGGGACGTTTAAGGCTTCAAATCACAGTTGAGGAGTTTTGTGGATTTGTACTTTTGTATTTTCATCACAGCTGTTAAACAACAGATAACAGTCTGTGTTACTAAATTCACCACCAACCTCAATGTGTTTGTGCTGACATGAATGTTTTCTTGTATTTCTGCATCATCGTCACCCACATTGTTTTTTTGTTGGTTTTTTTAGCGATGGAAAACCACACAACAGCTTCAGCCGAGCTGTCAATCAGCAGCAGGGGCTGATGGGAGGTCTGAGGACCTGTTAGAAACCACGTGGCCCCCGTCTGATCTCACAGCTCGTCCTTGTTTGGCCTCAACTGCATCAGAGCGCCACTTCTCCCCAGGTTCACCAGAGGAAACACCACTGCACAAAATGCTTTTCCTCCCAGCTGCTGCTCTGTGCTGTCTGTGTTCAGGTGAGTGTTTCCAGCCAATCAGGAGCCAACAAACTCAACCTGTAACAAACACTGTCACACTAACCTTCATCTATCTGTCTGTTTCTCTACAGCGCTGGTTGCCATGGCAGCAGAGCTGATTCAGGATGATTTAACATTGACCAGGAGAGTTGATGAAGAAGTCTCCTTCAGCTGTGGACGAACTGACCAGTGTGACAATGATAATGTATACTGGTACCAGAAGAAAGACACAGAAACATTCAGACGGATTCTTCGCTTTTCCAGGAATAGTTGTAACATAGGTTACAGGTACGATCATCCTCAGAAAAATGATTTCTCAGCTGTGAATAAACAGAACGGCTGTGAGTTGAAGATCCAGAAAGTTAAACTCTCTCATTCAGCCACCTACTACTGCAACTGTTATAAGTCTGGTTCCCACAGTGAGAAATGATGCGAGCAGCCTGTACAAAAACCAACAGATGAACAGATGTCAAACAGTGTTTGTGACAGGAAGAGAGCAGTAAACCACAGCCCAGGTTCACATATTTCACCTCCATCTCAGCCAGAGTCACAAACATACTGAACTGAGGGATTTATTTCATATTATATTGATTCATATTTTGATCAGATACAAACACACACTAACACAATATAGATGAAAGGCTCCAATAACAAACATATATCATTTGGACATTTTGTATAATATAACAACAAATTCCAAAGAAAATATTGGAGCTAAAGATTAAAATGGTCCTCTTTGTTCTGCTGCTGGAATAAAGTCCATTCCTCCCTCACAATACTAATCTGCTCTGAATGAAAACACTTCCAGCAGCACTTGTTGTTCAACACATCATTTCACTTTATTACATTTTAAAAGACAAATCTTGGACACATGTCAGCTCAGGATTTTGTCCTTCTAGCAGCAGCTTATTAGGACGCTGATTTTGTTGGACAGATTTCCAGAAACTTCCTCTGGACAGGGTTCATACAGCTTTAAGAGGACAATTCAAGCACTTTTCAAGCACTTTCAAGGTACCTAAACCAAAACCTTCCAGACTGTGGAAGCCTTCATCATCACATCTAATTTGTTCCTATAAATGCAACGAGGACAAATAAAGTGAGCAGAATGACTTTAAACCCACAGCAATCAATGTATATTGTCACTTTGTTTATTTTAGCAGCTGTTCAACTTTGATGCTTTTGACAAATGAAGAAAGACATTTTTGAAATATCAGCTTTCAAATTTCAAATGTGGATTTCCAGTCGACTTTAGCATGAGGATACAGGGAAAAGCTCTCCCTACAATTAATGTCATCTTACTGCTCCAAAAGTAATGTAAGGGGGACATCAGTTCAGGTCACTTGATGTCATTGTATTAAAGTGCATGAGGTATCTGGAGTTCTACTTGGTGCCCGTAAGTTTAGACAGCTGGTATAGGGGCCGAATGTTACAAGTTAAGGTGATATAGGAGAAGGCTAAGTGTTTATATTATTGTCAGGACCATGAGGAGGTAATGGATTGATATGGCATCTGAAGTCTGGAGTAAATTTGTCATAGGGGCCTAAGGTTAAAGGTTATGTGCCCCATAGGAGAGGTGTTCCTTATGTTTTGCATTGCTTGAAAGATGAACTCTGTTCCAGCTGGTATACATTAAGTTTCAGACAATAACAGCTCCCCTATATAAGTTGGGGTTTAGGACTGGGATGCTCAGAGCGATTTGCATTGGCACTGGATCCTCTCCAAGCAATCCTGGATGCTTGTTTTTGATGCTGAACTTCTTTGTAATAAACCTTTTTTATATACAAGAAAGACGGTGTCAGCGGAGATTTTTTCCTTCATCATCTTCACATCATCACCACCAAATAAACAACATGCATTACATCACAAGTTCATCAAACAAAACAAAAACACAATATGCACAACAACTGACAAACCAAATGGAAAACACAGCTTATGTTATATAATGAGGGGGGTAGTAAAAAAGAATGTGCTTTTACAGCTACTGCTGTTTGGTCAATGAATCATAACTGTAATCATAATTAGGCTAACGTTACTGTAACAAGCTTTCTGTTGAACTAACTTACATCAGAAGTAACGTAGCTCCATTTTAGCTAAATGTCCACACCGTTGTCTCATGAATCAGTCTCATGTTCCAAAACAAATCCAAAAGAAAATTGTTTCATTACGTCGTGGTTATGACAATATTAGCCTTGCTAATGTTATCTTAGCATAAAGAACATGAAACCATCAGGGGCTAACGTTAACGTTAAGTTGGCACTTTGGCTGAGGAGCTCAACTCATGTTGTTATCGTCTGCAAAATGGTGACGTTAGTAACATTAAACGAGTCGTCCCAGAGCCCGAACGTCAGTTCAATCATACAAGTGGAATTGGAATAACAAGTACGCTAGCTAACGTTAGACTTCATGGAAATAACGTTAATGTTACGTCCAAATTGTGATAGCTAGCCTTCGCTAACTCCAAACAACTCAACCTTCTCAGGCTAATTAACGTTAACAGTCCCAAGCTTGACATATCGTCATATGAGCCAATTCAGTTTATCATGATGCTGCTGGAAGAGATTCTTACCTGAAGACATGCAGGCAGTCACAAACTGGAGAGTGGTCTGGCTGCAGACCTCCTCTGTGGAGTCACTTCAGGTGTTGGCTCCACTCTCAGGCCTGCTCCACTGTCAGGACAGGAAACAACAACCTGAGCGTAGTGTCCTTGGGGAATAGGGCAGTGTGTAAGGTGTGAGTGGTCAAGTGATCGTGATTAACGGCAGAGCGACAGAGAGAGAAGCAGGTTAGCTGTCTGGATTCAGTCAATAAGAAATGTACAGTGTAGGTTACAGTTAACCCTGAAGTTCAGCCCTGGAGGAAGGAATCTCCTCTGTGCTGCCCGACCACGGTCTGGCAGACGACCACGAAGGGTTAACAGTGTGTTCAGCTTCATTAAACATTGAGACATAATGACTGTCATTGTAGACATTTTGTATCAGGTTTATCAGCGAGGGTATAGGTCTGCATTTGTCTGGAGATGTTGACGATGACGCTCAGGTTGGTTCTTTATAAAATAAAGATTTTCTTTCATTCAGTGGAGACAAAATAAGAACTGAAAGAAAGTTTTCAAACTTAAACAGCGTTCAAAGACTTTTCTGACCGTATGAACTCAATTGATTTGTATTGAAATGAGTTATGAGCAGAACATTGAAACCATTCTTCTGTCTCTTGTAGATGCATCATTCGTCATCACATCCAGTGGAAGGCAAGCAGTCGAACGCTGCACGACATGTTGCAAACTAGCAGCAACCTCCGTGGCTCAGAAATGACGCCAGTGCATGTGTGGATGTTCATGGTTGCCAGAGGATGAATCCTAACATTTATGGTGACCTCCTGACCTTTCCTCTAGCGCCACCATCCTGTTGTCTGACTTTCTGTCTGTTTGCTGCTCAACATCCTCCCCGGTTTGTTGGAGATGGTCAACATGGTGAAGAAGCAGGAGGAACAGGACAACAGGATGGGTTGAATTCTACTTTTGTAAAACAACAACAGGAGATTGGCAGCAACAGACAGAGCTTTGAGTTCATGGAAACATTGAACCTTTGTTGAGATGGTTTATGGATAGAAGTGATGTGCTGATCAAAACTGAGTTTATTGTCTGTAGTGAGTCCAATATATTTCAAGTTGTTGACCTGTTCTGCTGTCTTGCCATGGTTGGAGGAGGGTTCAGTCGAGTGTGGGTTGTGTTTGACGTGCTAATGAGCAGTTCAGACCAGACAAATGGAGTTTTGATAGGCTGTAACAGAGTTATTGTCATTGAGTAGTCTGAGAATGGCAGTGTCATCAGAGTATTTGAAGTATGTGGTGATGGTGTGGGGCTGGTCCAGTCATTTGTGTAGAGGAAGGGACTGAGGACACAGCCCTGAGGGGCTCTGCTGTTGGTGATGACACTGTGTCTATTCTAACAGCCTGTGGTCTGTTGCTGAGGAAGTTGTGGATCCAGTGGATGAGGAGTGGAGGGATGTTGAGGTTTCTTCATCATCTGGTGCTGGTGAATTGGACTGAAGGTGGAGATGAAGTCACCAAAGAGGACTGTAGGACTGACTGCTGATTCCAGATGTTGAAGGAGGGGGTGGAGGAGGCATGCCACAGCATCCTCCGTCCCTCGTTTGGCCCTGGTGGGGGTCCAGCTGTGGTCTGACAAGCTGGCAGGATGGTGTTCAGGATCAGTTTTTCCACATGGTGGTGGAGATGGTGGTGGATGTTTTCCAGATGTGGGTATTGATGGTGTCCTGTAGGACTGACAGAAGATAGAGTGGAGGATGGCAGAGAGCTCCATGGCACAGAGCTTGAGCCCCTTAGCTGGGATGCCATCTGGCCCTGGTGCCTTGCCAGGCTTGCACCTGCCCAGCAGCTGTTGGAAATCCTCCTGTGTGAAGGAGGGATGAGCAGGTTCATGAAAGGGAAAGGCACTCAGCAGCTCCTCACAGACAGCAGACTGATTATGGATGTCAAAGTGTTTAGAAAGTGTTCAGAGTGCCTGCAAAGGTGTTGGAGTCAGTTATTGTGGAGTGACTTTGACTTGATTCACAATCACTTCATGCTTTGACTTTATGAAAGGATTGTTTTGTGTTCATTTGGACTCTCAGCTGACACATTCAACAGCAGGCAGGTTTTTGTATTACGCTTTTTCACTGTGATGACTACTACTACATCTTTGGCTCTGGAACTAAACTGTATGTAACAGGTAAGAATAAACATAAATTTTCCTTCAGTTGTTTATTGAACAAGTTGAAAATGTGTTTTTAATGAGTTTCTGCTGCTTCAGGCTTTACATGTTAGTTTTTTCATCATTAGTAGAGAATTCTTGCAGCCATGCAGCTATTGTTCCATAAAAAAGGTTCATAATTCATGAAAAGATGTTTAAATCTCACTGCACAACTGAAGTTATTCTTTATTTCTGCACCACATCAAACTGATTTATAGAGAAAAAGTGTGATATTGGCAATGTTACAAATATACAGTATTTGATCATCTCAGTAATTCAGCACCATCTCTTGTTTTTATCAAACAGGATAATATATGATATGAAATATCATTTAATATATGTCAGTAAATGTATTTTTAAAAGTATATAACTTTAAATATGTTGAAGGATAATTCATAAATCATTTGAAATGGTCAAATTTACCTCATGACAACTGTATTTTATATGATGGTAAATATGTCTTTTAGTGGAAGATATATTTCTACATGAAGGCAAACACATACTGAATATGATATTACAATAAATAGAATGTATGCATACTAATTTATATATTTATATAAATGATATAGGATGATATATAATGTCACACATACATATATATTTGTATCTTAATACACTAAATATAAATATTATATGATGCTTCACATCATTTCAAATATATAACAGTAAATATATTTTGTAAAGTATATGGTGGTAAATATTATGTGTCAGATACTGCACACATTATCATTCATACAAGACTTAGATTATTATATTATATTAGGTTATATTAAATTATATGTGAAGTTCCCGTCATGAATCAATAAAGTCTGATCTTTGTTATATTATATTATACAGCAGTCTTTATTCCATTTGACAAATCCCAACATATCATTGTAATTGTGTCTAAAAGTTCAAATATTTATGAAATTATTGATGTATTGATTTGTTTTTTTAGTGGCTGGGCTAAAGTATATGGTGGTAAATGTATAATATGTTCTGGATATTGGAATCATTAAAATGACAGTTGCATTCTGTGTGTAGGTAATGTAACTTATAATAATATGTATATTAACCCTCATACAGAAAAACAATTGTCCACTATATGAAGGTCAATTTCATCATTATATTATATTATATTCTCAGTAATAGTAATGAATGTGACATTCTAGTGAATGGACTACATTCAAATAAAGAAACAAATTGAATTGTCTTTATTTTCCAACATGTGATGACATGACATGATAACTGTGTTTGATATGAAGGTGAATACAGTATATGTAGTGAACTTTGTGCTGTATTGATGAGTAGTTTAGTGATCAGAGTCCATGTAGTTTCCAGGATCAGACTGAATGCAGTGTAGTGCTGTAAGCTGCTGTTGACTGTGTCAATGTGTGTCTGTGCTGCTTGTTGCTGCTGTCAAACTTCAGATGAGCAGGTAGTGAAGCCCGTGGTGAGCGTGTACCCAGCAGCATCCAGAGCCCACCTGGAGGGGAAGAGCTCCCTGCTGTGTGTGGCCTCAGCCATGTTTCCTCCTCTGGTCAAGTTCTCCTGGAAAAGACAAAAGGAGGACGGTCCTCTGGAGGAGGTGCACCGTGATGTGGGAGAGCAGCTGGAGCTCAGAGAGTCGGGACGCACCGCCTCCATCTTACTGATCCATCGGAACGAGAGCAGCACATATAAATACCGCTGCTCCGTCCAGCACGAGGGGGGCACAGTGGAGGCCCAAACAGAACAAGGTAATGAAGGCTTGGTGACTGTGTTCAGCAGTGATTCAGCTTCATGTGGAGACGCTGTCAAAGAGAGCAGAGGAGCAGAGGACTGACATTTCTTTTGGACTCCTTTTCTGTTGCAGAGGTTCCAGCTCCAGCAGCCTCCTGTCCTCCAGAGAGAGAGCCAGCAGACCTGCCAGCTCTGCAGCCAGCTGACTGTAAGATCACCTGCTGCCTCTCTGCATGGACAGCTCCAATGTTCTGCTGCAGTTAGGGCTGCATATCAGTCTGTTCACTTTGTGCTCATCATTGAAGGATTTCAACATTCACTCCCTGATTCTGTTAGAGTGTCCGACAGCACAACTAATCCCAATGAGAGAGCTTCCACTTCACAGTCTGACTAACAACAAGTTTTAGGGGCACTATACGACATTTTGGGCTTTGAGGGTATTATAAAAACTTTGGGGAATATATCTTAAAGCTCCACTATAAATATTTCTATATTCAGAATGAATCTAATGACTCTGTGTGAAGTGAAAGGTGTCTCTGGTAGTTGTGAGCCCACAGAAAACCGTCACCAACTCTGCAGCTCTACGGAGCTTTTTAGCCTCTTTTAGCTCCAACTTTTGGTTCTCGATGAAAACAGAAAATCAAATCCTGCTCTGGGCCCCTAAAAAGCTCGATCAGGCCCTGACTTGTTGTATTTAATAAGGGCCTTTGAGCTTTCATTCAAACTGTAGCCGACCCCTGTCTTCATGGAAAGCTGGTTGTCCCGTCTGGAAAAGTCCAAATGATACTGATGAAAATCTGATGAGGTTCTGATGAAATGTACACAGTTGAACAGACTGAAACAGTTTGGAGAGAAGACTGACCTGTCTGTCTGTCTGTCTGTCTGTCTGTCTGTCTGTCTGTCTGTCTGTCTGTCAGTGTCCTTCCAGTCTCAGTGCAGGGTGAAGCTGTTGTGTCTGCTGTACACAGTGCTGATAGTGAAGAGTCTGGTGTACTGCTGTGGACTCTCTCTGCTGATGATCCTCAGAAACAAGGGACCGTCCACCAACTGCACACATGCTGACTGACTGTTTTCTGCTCGCCTTTTCTCACCATCAAATCTCATCAATTCATCTCATTGATCACTTTGATCAGCAGTCAGAAATGTTGAATTTTGACGTCTTGTTGTTGGTTGTTAAATTTATCTTTTGATGCACAGGTTAGATACAGTCATGCTAACAATATAAATACATATATACACATATATATTTGCAGTTCAATTCTGTGCTGTAGTGTTATTTTGATCCTCTAGTTTATTTCCACTTTTAATTGTGACTTGTATAATAATAGAAAATGAAGGTTCAGTGCTGACCCCCTTTTATAATTGTGTCAGTGTGGATGTAAATCTCTACGCTGATGACACTGTTGTTTACACACATGAACAAACAGCAGAGCGAGCTGCTCTGAAGCTACAACTGCTATAAAATGATGACACAGCGGCTCCATCAGTCGGGCTGAAGTTTGAATGTGGGCAAAATGATGGCTGTGTTTATTTTTCATCAACCAATAAAATGACACTTCACTATTACAGCTTCATCAAGATGAAATGGATTGGTATAGTTACTGATTATACGTAAATTAAGATTCATATTTATGTGACACATTTCAAGACAGAGTCACAAAATGCTTCACAGAGAAAAACAAAAGTTATTGCAGAAATATATTTTCATAAAGTTCTATATGACATAATTTACAGTCAGATTTGAAACCTGTTAAAAATGAACAGATGAATTAGAAATTGTCTTTGTATTGATGTTGTTAAAAATGTCTGCACGCTCTGATCCTTTCCCACATGTCCTAATATGTTGTATTATGTTACAAGTTGGGCTCAGGCTGGAGAAACTGTCATTAAACTGTCACCTTTACAGAATCAATAAAACTGTTTTTTTGTCTTTAACCAGAGTGGATGGTTGTAACTGTCATTGTGTTATTAATGTGAAAAAGTGCAGCTAACGGTGAGGAGGCTGCAGAGCAGAAACCCACACAGCCCGTCTGCTGCACGAAAGGAAGTGTTGATTCGCTCTCACAGTTTTTTATGAGTCCTAATAACCACTGAGAACAGATTCATATCTGCAGCTGTACACACTCATGAACTCCTCTCCCTCTCTGTGGTCGTTTGTCTTTCCTCTTGTTGTCTGTAAGCCTTTTTCACACTGAGCCCTCCACCCACAACATCTTCTAATCTCTAACTACGAAGTAACACTTCATTGTTTACTAAAACAACTGAAGGACACACTTCACTTCATATTTAGGATGTCGTCAGTATTCATCTGAAATGTAGAAAATAATAATAATAAAGAAAAACTATTGAATGAGAAGGTGTGTCCTACTTTTTGACTGGCACTGTATGAATATAAAATCTATTATATATTATAAATTATATTATATATTATATTATCTAATATCTATTATACTGTATACTGTAGTGTTATTTATATATTTGTTGCATTTTACTTGAATTAAGTTAAATTACTGAATAAAAATGACATAAAAATGTAGAAACAGTTGTGATACATGTAATATTATTTGAAGGGATGTTTGTTCTGTTATGTATGTTATAACTCTGAACAGTTTGATCATTTTCACCATGAAAAACTGTTGGAAGAATGACAACATATTGCAGCTGTCTCAGCAGACCAGACATGTGTGACATTACATGTCTCTGTACGCTGTTAGATAGGTGTCACACCAATAAATAAGCTCTTCCACCATGGCTGTGTGACACATTTGAAACTAAAGTTTATCATATGGTGGATTTCTGTGTTTGCTGCTGGTGCTGACATTAAACATCAGAGAGAAACACCACCACCCTGTGGTTAGTCAGAGGAAGTGCAAGGAGAGCCAGATGATGCTAATGATGGTCGCCATGACGACGTGATGATGCTCTTACCTCTTATTTTACAGCAACACAGCGACATCTAGTGGATAAAAAACACACAGCAGTAGATGACGAGTATTACTGGTATTATTGTTGTTACTACTTCTAAAAAGAATTCAAATACTTTTTCTACTGCAGCAACAGAACACACTGTGTTTCCTATAATAATACAACATGAGAGAGTACCTCAGGGCTCTGTTCTCGGCCCTCTGCTTTTCTCTCTTTATGTTTCACCTCTTGGTCAAATCATACACAGTCATGGTATTAATGTCACTGCTACGCTGATGATACTCTGCTGTATGTGTCTATAAAGGCAGACGATCATTCACAAATGATTCAGTTAGAGGCCTGCTTGTCTGCTGTGAAAAACTGGATGTCACATCATTTCCAGCTCCTAAATTCTGATCAAACTGAGATGCTGGTCATTGGTCCTGCTCCACATAAACACCAGTTTGATCAAGTAACAGTAACTCTCAATGACTGTGTGACTTCAAAATGAAACAGAAAATCTCAAATCAAAAGAGAAACACAAAATACAAGTGACAGACACAACAACATCAGAGTGCACTAATAGTTGTCGTAGAAACAGTTGTAGTAGTGGTGAAAGTAGCAGTACACTTTGAAACAGTGTGTTGTTGCAGACACTAGAGGGCAGCAGTGTGAAGGTTTTATTCTTCACAGCAGCACAGAACAGATAGAAGTACTGTCATAGAAACTGTAGTATGAGGTGATAACTACAGGTTTAAAGTGAGGGCTTGAGGGGAAGAACATCTATGAACAACATAAAGATCATTTCTAATATATTCTATCAAATGTTTTCAAATCATATCAGATATTCTGGAATAATCCTAAATGTAATGAGAGTTTGGAAAGACACAGACAAATGATGTGGTCCTGCTGATAGTTTGATCAGATCAGGAAACACTTGTATGTGTGCTTTTAAAGGTCACTTACAAACAACATATTTAGTCATTTCATTTGGAGTTGGACTTTTTGGCCCCAACCTCTGCCTGAATACCACCTATTTCAAATCCAAGGAGGGTTTTTACAGGCAGAAGCACAGCTGTGGTGGCTTCACCAGTGTCTCCCATTGTGGCTGACCTCTACATGGAGGAAGTAGAGAGCAGAGCCCTGAGCTCCTTCCAGGGAACAGCACCATAACCACTGCTTCAGATATGAGGAGCACACCTGGATTTCAACTCTTCTCAAGCCTCCGCTGGCTTCGTCTTTACAAACTAACCCTCTGAACTTTATTTGACATTCTAGTGGAGATCCCAAAGTTTACAAAAATACCAAATGTGTCCGGCTGGATTTTGGGGAAATGTGTCTAAAATGATGCAGCAGACATGTAGAAATGTTCCATTTGATGGAGTCTTGGCTTTGAATATTTCACTCAGTCAAACATCATGTAGCTTTAATGAAGAGACTGAACAACAGAATCCAAATAAAGATGTGATACTGTGTGTGGAAAAGCTTTGATGTGTCATAGAAATGAAATGATGAAATGAAATGACAGAAATGTAAGGGGACGTTTAAGGCTTCAAATCACAGTTGAGGAGTTTTGTGGATTTGTACTTTTGTATTTTCATCACAGCTGTTAAACAACAGATAACAGTCTGTGTTACTAAATTCACCACCAACCTCAATGTGTTTGTGCTGACATGAATGTTTTCTTGTATTTCTGCATCATCGTCACCCACATTGTTTTTTTGTTGGTTTTTTTAGCGATGGAAAACCACACAACAGCTTCAGCCGAGCTGTCAATCAGCAGCAGGGGCTGATGGGAGGTCTGAGGACCTGTTAGAAACCACGTGGCCCTCGTCTGATCTCACAGCTCGTCCTTGTTTGGCCTCAGCTGCATCAGAGCGCCACTTCTCCCCAGGTTCACCAGAGGAAACACCACTGCACAAAATGCTTTTCCTCCCAGCTGCTGCTCTGTGCTGTCTGTGTTCAGGTGAGTGTTTCCAGCCAATCAGGAGCCAACAAACTCAACCTGTAACAAACACTGTCACACTAACCTTCATCTATCTGTCTGTTTCTCTACAGCGCTGGTTGCCATGGCAGCAGAGCTGATTCAGGATGATTTAACATTGACCAGAAGAGTTGATGAAGAAGTCTCCTTCAGCTGTGGACGAACTGACCAGTGTAGCAGTGATAATGTATACTGGTACCAGAAGAAAGACACAGAAACATTCAGACTGATTCTTCGCTTTTCCCGGAATAGTTGTAACATAGGTCAAAGGTACGATCATCCTCAGAAAAATGATTTCTCAGCTGTGAATAAACAGAACGGCTGTGAGTTGAAGATCCAGAAAGTTAAACTCCCTCATTCAGCCACCTACTACTGCAACTGTTATAAGTCTGCAGGTTCCCACAGTGAGAAATGATGCGAGCAGCCTGTACAAAAACCAACAGATGAACAGATGTCAAACAGTGTTTGTGACAGGAAGAGAGCAGTAAACCACAGCCCAGGTTCACATATTTCACCTCCATCTCAGCCAGAGTCACAAACATACTGAACTGAGGGATTTATTTCATATTATATTGATTCATATTTTGATCAGATACAAACACACACTAACACAATATAGATGAAAGGCTCCAATAACAAACATATATCATTTGGACATTTTGTATAATATAACAACAAATTCCAAAGAAAATATTGGAGCTAAAGATTAAAATGGTCCTCTTTGTTCTGCTGCTGGAATAAAGTCCATTCCTCCCTCACAATACTAATCTGCTCTGAATGAAAACACTTTCAGCAGCACTTGTTGTTTAACACCTTTCAGTAGATTTCAACACATCATTTCACTTTATTACATTTTAAAAGACAAATCTTGGACACATGTCAGCTCAGGATTTTGTCCTACAAAAAAAATGCAAAGAGCAAAGCAGAGTAGTAATTTCTGATCAATGTTGAGCTACTATGATAGAACATGTTTACGTTCATCAAAAGACAATGACGGAAAAATATGAAATTTGTTTTGAGATTTAAAAATGTACTTCTCCCTGAGAACTTTATGTTTTGAACTGACCGAACTATGGACCCGAACCCAAACGCACAACTCCACAGACCAAAGTTTCAAAATAAAGGTTTATTAAAAAATAAAAATTACTCTTTACAGAGGAAAAACTCTACACTAAATTCAGAAATCAAGACGTGCCAAAACTAAGGCTAGCCTAAGAGAAACAAAATAAACAAACAGAAAATCACTCTTGAACAAAGTATCAAAACAACAAGACCTGACAATGGACAAAGCGCTGGTTCTCTGACATGAGACATGATGAACTGGCACAGGACAAAGGGAGACACGGACTATATATACACACAAGGTAAGGACACAGGTGGAAACAATCAGGGCGGAGACAGGTAATTCTAAAGGCGGGAAAACAGACAAAGAGGGAAAGTAAAACTAACAACAATAGACACAGACAGGAAGTGGAACCAAAATAAAACAGGAAATCACAAGACAACATAGACACGAGACAAAACTGAATAAATAAACTTTACACTTTTTCTTGGACATGACAGCGCCGGACCATGGCATGGGCAGACGGAACGGTGACCTCTTTCTTCGTCTCCGAGAACAAGGGAGGTTGGTAGCCAAAGACACACTGGAAGGGAGTCAGCCCGGTGGCCGAAGTTGGAAGAGAATTATGGGTGTATTCCACCCAAGTCAGGTGCTTGCTCCAGGACGATGGGTTCTGGGATACCAGGCACCGGAGACAAGTCTCTAGCTCCTGGTTGAGCCGCTCTGTTTGTCCATTGGACTCAGGGTGGTATCCGGACGTAAGGCTGACCGTGGCACCGATCAAACTGCAGAATTCCTTCCAGAACTGAGAGATGAATTGGGGCCTCCCGGTCTGACACAGTGTCTTTAGGAAAACCATGGATACGAAACACATTATTCAACATGATTTCTGCCGTCTCCTTGGCAGACGGCAGTTTAGGCAAGACAATAAAATGAGTCATCTTAGAGAATCTGTCCACCACTGTAAGAACAGTGGTGTTACCTTGGGAGACCGGGAGCCCCGTGACAAAGTCCAATGAAATCTCAGCCCATGGTCGACTGGGTACCGGGAGAGGTTGCAGCAGCCCCATCCGAGCATGGGAGGAGGTCTTGTTTCTGGCACAGACTGGGCCTCCACATATTCTCGGACCTCATGTTCCATGGAGGACCACCAGAACCTTTGCCGTATGGCGTACATGGTTCTCTTGATTCCCAGATGGCAGGTGAGCTTAGAGGTGTGAGCCCAGTGAATCACCTGTGGACGCATAGTGACAGGAACAAACAGGCGATTTGCCGGACAACCACTAGGTGTAGGGTTCTCGCCATTAGCCCGCTTCACCTCTGCTTCTATCTGCCATGTCACCGCTCCTACCACACGGTGCAGTGGCAGGATGGGCTCAGGTTCTTTGGCAGAAGGCCTGGGGTCAAACAGACGAGACAAGGCGTCAGGCTTGGTGTTCCGGGACCCCGGCCTGTAAGACAAAACAAAGTCAAAACGGTTAAAAAACAGAGTCCATCTGGCTTGGCGGGAGTTCAAACGCTTGGCCTTGCAAATATACTCAAGGTTCCTATGATCGGTCCAGACCACAAATGGATGTTGAGCCCCCTCCAACCAATGTCTCCACTCTTCCAATGCTATCTTAACGGCAACTAGCTCACGATTACTGACATCATAGTTCCGTTCTGCTGGTGAAAGCTTCCTGGACAGGAAGGCACAAGGATGCAGCTTGTGATCCTTGGCAGAGCGCTGCGAGAGGACAGCCCCTACTCCTTCGTTGGAGGCATCCACCTCAACCACAAAGTGCCGACTGGGATCAGGAACCATGAGAATGGGAGCAGTGGTGAACATCTCCTTGAGCCGGGTGAAGACATCCTCAGCTTAAGGAGACCACAGGAACGGAGCCTGAGGAGAGATGAGAGCATGGGGAGGAGAAGCTATTGCGCTGAAGTTTCTGATAAACCGCCTGTAGAAGTTAGCAAAGCCCAGAAACTGCTGGACCTTCTTGCGGTTATCAGGTGTAGGCCACTGAGCCATGGCGCTAACTTTAGCTGGGTCCATTTGTATCTGCCCAGGGGCTATGATGAAGCTGAGGAATGACACAGATTCGGCATGAAATTCACTTTTTTCTGCTTTCACATAAAGCTGGCGGACATGACCAACATGAGAGTCTCGATCTGGGGAGAAGATCAGGATATCATCCAAATAGAGACCCACAAACTGATTGAGGAATTCCCTCAGTACGTCATTGATTAGTGCCTGAAACACTGCAGGGGCATTGGTCAGTCCAAATGGCATCACCAGGTATTAGTAATGCCCGGAAGGAGTGTTAAACCCAGTCTTCCACTCATCCCCCTCTCTAATGTGGACCAGGTGGTATGCATTTCTCAGGTCAAGCTTAGTAAAAATCTTGGCCTGTTGCAGTTGTTCAAACGCAGATGACATGAGAGGCAGAGGGTACCAATTCTTAATGGTAATGTCATTCAGAGGTCCATAGTCAATACAGGGTGTCAGGGAACCATCTTTTTTCCCCACAAAGAAAAACCCTGCCCCTGCTGGGGAGGATGAGTCCTGTTTTTAAGGATGCCTCAATATACTCAGTCATGGCAATCTTTTCCGGACCAGAAATGGAATATAACCTCCCCTTGGGGATCGGTGCCCCCGGGATGAGGTTGATAGTGCAGTCATAAGGTTGATGGGGTGGTAGAAACGTGGCCTTACTTTTACTGAATACCTCCCCGAGATCATGGTAGCACCTGGGAATGGAGGTCAGGTCAGGCCGGTCGACCTTTAAGTCTGTGTGGGATAGAACAGAAGCAGAGTTAAGGTCAACAACCACCCCAATTTCCACCTTTTTGTTCAGTTCAAGCCCTATTCCTTCCCCGGGTCCCCCCATCTCATAACCTTCCCTGAACACCAGTCAATGTGGGGGTTATGTTTCTTGAGCCAGGGGAATCCCAGGATCAGAGGGTGTTGGGCAGAGTTAATCAGGTGGAATGACATAAGTTCATGATGATCCTCAATGGCTACTTCTACTGGCTCAGTTACATGGGTTACATTAAAAATGAAGCTGCCATCTAGGGCACTAGCCTCCAAGGGCTGAGGTAGAGATTCAGTCTTAACATTCAGTTTGTGAGCAAAACTCCAATCCATGAAACTTTCATCAGCCCCAGAGTCAATTAATACTCCCAGAGAAACTGTGATATCTTTGTGTTTTACCTGAATGTCAGTTAAAGAGCGGGAGGGGCTGTCAGTGGTGGAGGAGTGACTCACCCGGAACCCCTCCTTCAGCTGGTGAGCCTTCTTCTTAACTGGGCATGCTACCAGCAGATGTCCTTGTTTCCCACAATAGAAGCACCTCCCTTCCTGTAGGCGGCGTTGTCGCTCCACTGCAGACAATTTAGCCCTTCCTAGCTGCATGGACTCCTCCGTGTCGCTTGGGGGCACTGCTCTCCCAGGAACTGATGATGACGGACGGAGAGAATCCCTCCAACCGTGTGAAGCAGGCAAAGGACGACCTCTGGCGTAGTCCCTCTCAGGCAGATCGAGGGGAACCAATAAATCCTGTATGGGATCAGACAGTCCTTTGATAAAGGCATCGTACACTGCCGTGGAATTCCATCCGCTATCAGTGGCTAAGGCGCAGAAGCGGATGGTATAATCAGAGACAGAGTCCATGCCTTGCCTGATGCTGCTCAACTTGCGTGCTGACAAGTATATAGACATAAATATATACACACAATTCCAACCAATGCCTCCACTCCTCCAGAGCCAGCTTGACGGCTAACAGCTCCCGGTTACCAGTGTTATAGTTTTGCTCTGTGGGAGCTTTGGGTGTGGGTATTGATGGGGTCCTGTAGGACTGACAGAAGATAGAGTGGAGGATGGCAGAGAGCTCCATGGCACAGAGCTTGAGCCCCTTAGCTGGGATGCCATCTGGCCCTGGTGCCTTGCCAGGCTTGCACCTGCCCAGCAGCTGTTGGAAATCCTCCTGTGTGAAGGAGGGATGAGCAGGTTCATGAAAGGGAAAGGCACTCAGCAGCTCCTCACAGACAGCAGACTGATTATGGATGTCAAAGTGTTTAGAAAGTGTTCAGAGTGCCTGCAAAGGTGTTGGAGTCAGTTATTGTGGAGTGACTTTGACTTGATTCACAATCACTTCATGCTTTGACTTTATGAAAGGATTGTTTTGTGTTCATTTGGACTCTCAGCTGACACATTCAACAGCAGGCAGGTTTTTGTATTACGCTTTTTCACTGTGATGACTACTACTACATCTTTGGCTCTGGAACTAAACTGTATGTAACAGGTAAGAATAAACATTCATTTTCCTTCAGCTGTTTATTGAACAAGTTGAAAATGTGTTTTTAATGAGTTTCTGCTGCTTCAGGCTTTACATGTTAGTTTTTTCATCATTAGTAGAGAATTCTTGCAGCCATGCAGCTATTGTTCCATAAAAAAGGTTCATAATTCATGAAAAGATGTTTAAATCTCACTGCACAACTGAAGTTATTCTTTATTTCTGCACCACATCAAACTGATTTATAGAGAAAAAGGATGATATTGGCAATGTTACAAATATACAGTATTTGATCATCTCAGTAATTCAGCACCATCTCTTGTTTTTATCAAACAGGATAATATATGATATGAAATATCATTTAATATATGTCAGTAAATGTATTTTTAAAAGTATATAACTTTAAATATGTTGAAGGATAATTCATAAATCATTTGAAATGGTCAAATTTACCTCATGACAACTGTATTTATATGATGGTACATATAGATAGATAGATAGATAGATAGATAGATAGATAGATAGATAGATAGATAGATAGATACTTTATTGATCCCGAAGGAAATTCAAGCATCCAGTAGCAGTAACATACATTGAACATACATTAGAGTTAACTTATAACACAGTAACCATACGCTGAAATTGACCTGACATAAATGTACATTTAAATGTGTACAGAGAAATCAAAGGAATTAAACATATGCAGATAAATTAAACATTTGCATAGAATTTAAATATGTACAGAGAAATTAAAAATGTGCAGAGGAATTAAACATTTGCATCGAAAATAAATATATAACTGTGTTAAGTTAACCCGTGCTAAACGTCTATACAAAAACTATAAAAAAAAATAGAAAGTAACTAGAAATAAAAATGTTTATACAACTATAAACTGTATTAAAAACATAAAGTGACCGTAGAAGTAAAAATGTTTTATACATATATAAATATATATATATGTCTTTTAGTGGAAGATATATTTCTACATGAAGGCAAACACATACTGAATATGATATTACAATAAATAGAATGTATGCATACTAATTTATATATTTATATAAATGATATAGGATGATATATAATGTCACACATACATATATATTTGTATCTTAATACACTAAATATAAATATTATATGATGCTTCACATCATTTCAAATATATAACAGTAAATATATTTTGTAAAGTATATGGTGGTAAATATTATGTGTCAGATACTGCGCACATTATCAGTCATACAAGACTTAGATTATTATATTATATTAGGTTATATTAAATTATATGTGATGTTCCCGTCATGAATCAATAAAGTCTGATCTTTGTTATATTATATTATACAGCAGTCTTTATTCCATTTGACAAATCCCAACATATCATTGTAATTGTGTCTAAAAGTTCAAATTTTTATGAAAATATTGATGTATTGATTTGTTTTTTTAGTGGCTGGGCTAAAGTATATGGTGGTAAATGTATAATATGTTCTGGATATTGGAATCATTAAAATGACAGTTGCATTCTGTGTGTAGGTAAATATGTAACTTATAATAATATGTATATTAACCCTCATACAGAAAAACAATTGTCCACTATATGAAGGTCAATTTCATCATTATATTATATTATATTCTCAGTAATAGTAATGAATGTGACATTCTAGTGAATGGACTACATTCAAATAAAGAAACAAATTGAATTGTCTTTATTTTCCAACATGTGATGACATGACATGATAACTGTGTTTGATATGAAGGTGAATACAGTATATGTACAGTAAATATGCAGGTAGTGAAGCCCGTGGTGAGCGTGTACCCAGCAGCATCCAGAGCCCACCTGGAGGGGAAGAGCTCCCTGCTGTGTGTGGCCTCAGCCATGTTTCCTCCTCTGGTCAAGTTCTCCTGGAAAAGACAAAAGGAGGACGGTCCTCTGGAGGAGGTGCACCGTGATGTGGAAAAGCCACTGAAGCTCAAAGAATCAGGATGTACCGCCTCCATCTTACTGATCCATCAGCAAGAGAGCAGCACATATAAATACCGCTGCTCCGTCCAGCACGAGGGGGGCACAGTGGAGGCCCAAACAGAACAAGGTAATGAAGGCTTGGTGACTGTGTTCAGCAGTGATTCAGCTTCATGTGGAGACGCTGTCAAAGAGAGCAGAGGAGCAGAGGACTGACATTTCTTTTTGACTCCTTTTCTGTTGCAGAGGATCCAGCTCTTCCACCATCAACACCACCACCATCAGCACCTCCACCATCAACACCAACACCAACACCATCACCTACACCATCAACATCGCCACCATTAACATCTCCACCATTAACATCTCCACCACCAACAACTCCACCAGCAGCTTCTCCTCCGTCTCAGTACAAGGTGAAGCTGTTGTGTCTGCTGTACACAGTGCTGATAGTGAAGAGTCTGGTGTACTGCTGTGGACTCTCTCTGCTGATGATCCTCAGAAACAAGGGACCGTCCACCAACTGCACACATGCTGACTGACTGTTTTCTGCTCGCTTTTTCTCACCATCAAATCTCATCAATTCATCTCATTGATCACTTTGATCAGCAGTCAGAAATGTTGAATTTTGACGTCTTGTTGTTGGTTGTTAAATTTATCTTTTGATGCACAGGTTAGATACAGTCATGCTAACAATATAAATACATATATACACATATATATTTGCAGTTCAATTCTGTGCTGTAGTGTTATTTTGATCCTCTAGTTTATTTCCACTTTTAATTGTGACTTGTATAATAATAGAAAATGAAGGTTCAGTGCTGACCCCCTTTTATAATTGTGTCAGTGTGGATGTAAATCTCTACGCTGATGACACTGTTGTTTACACACATGAACAAACAGCAGAGCGAGCTGCTCTGAAGCTACAACTGCTATAAAATGATGACACAGCGGCTCCATCAGTCGGGCTGAAGTTTGAATGTGGGCAAAATGACGGCTGTGTTTATTTTTCATCAACCAATAAAATGACACTTCACTATTACAGCTTCATCAAGATGAAATGGATTGGTATAGTTACTGATTATACGTAAATTAAGATTCATATTTATGTGACACATTTCAAGACAGAGTCACAAAATGCTTCACAGAGAAAAACAAAAGTTATTGCAGAAATATATTTTCATAAAGTTCTATATGACATAATTTACAGTCAGATTTGAAACCTGTTAAAAATGAACAGATGAATTAGAAATTGTCTTTGTATTGATGTTAAAAATGTCTGCACGCTCTGATCCTTTCCCACATGTCCTAATATGTTGTATTATGTTCCAAGTTGGGCTCAGGCTGGAGAAACTGTCATTAAACTGTCACCTTTACAGAATCAATAAAACTGTTTTTTTGTCTTTAACCAGAGTCGATGGTTGTAACTGTCATTGTGTTATTAATGTGAAAAAGTGCAGCTAACGGTGAGGAGGCTGCAGAGCAGAAACCCACACAGCCCGTCTGCTGCACGAAAGGAAGTGTTGATTCGCTCTCACAGTTTTTTATGAGTCCTAATAACCACTGAGAACAGATTCATATCTGCAGCTGTACACACTCATGAACTCCTCTCCCTCTCTGTGGTCGTTTGTCTTTCCTCTTGTTGTCTGTAAGCCTTTTTCACACTGAGCCCTCCACCCACAACATCTTCTAATCTCTAACTATGAAATAACACTTCATTGTTTAATAAAACAACTGAAGGACACACTTCACTTCATATTTAGGATGTCGTCAGTATTCATCTAAAATGTAGAAAATAATAATAATAAAGAAAAACTATTGAATGAGACGGTGTGTCCTACTTTTTGACTGGTACTGTATGAATATACTCTATTATATATTATATTATATATACATTACCTAATATCTATTATACTGTATATTGTGTTTTATTTATCTATTTGTTGCATTTTACTTAAATGACGTTAAATTACTGAATAAAAATGACATAAAAATGTAGAAACAGTTGTGATACATGTGATATTATTTGAAGGGATGTTTGTTCTGTTATGTATGTTGTAACTCTGAACAGTTTGATCATTTTCACCATGAAAAACTGTTGGAAGAATGACAACATATTGCAGCTGTCTCAGCAGACCAGACATGTGTGACATTACATGTCTCTGTACGCTGTTAGATAGGTGTCACACCAATAAATAAGCTCTTCCACCATGGCTGTGTGACACATTTGAAACTAAAGTTTATCATATGGTGGATTTCTGTGTTTGCTGCTGGTGCTGACATTAAACATCAGAGAGAAACACCACCACCCTGTGGTTAGTCAGAGGAAGTGCAAGGAGAGCCAGATGATGCTAATGATGGTCGCCATGACGACGTGATGATGCTCTTACCTCTTATTTTACAGCAACACAGCGACATCTAGTGGATAAAAAACACACAGCAGTAGATGACGAGTATTACTGGTATTATTGTTGTTACTACTTCTAAAAAGAATTCAAATACTTTTTCTACTGCAGCAACAGAACACACTGTTTTTCCTATAATAATACAACATGAGAGAGTACCTCAGGGCTCTGTTCAAGGCCCTCTGCTTTTCTCTCTTTATGTTTCACCTCTTGGTCAAATCATACACAGTCATGGTATTAATTTCACAGCTACGCTGATGATACTCTGCTGTATGTGTCTATAAAGGCAGACGATCATTCACAAATGATTCAGTTAGAGGCCTGCTTGTCTGCTGTGAAAAACTGGATGTCACATCATTTCCAGCTCCTAAATTCTGATCAAACTGAGATGCTGGTCATTGGTCCTGCTCCACATAAACACCAGTTTGATCAAGTAACAGTAACTCTCAATGACTGTGTGACTTCAAAATGAAACAGAAAATCTCAAATCAAAAGAGAAACACAAAATACAAGTGACAGACACAACAACATCAGAGTGCACTAATAGTCGTAGTAGAAACAGTTGTAGTAGTGGTGAAAGCAGCAGTACACTTTGAAACAGTGTGTTGTTGCAGACACTAGAGGGCAGCAGTGTGAAGGTTTTATTCTTCACAGCAGCACAGAACAGATAGAAGTACTGTCATAGAAACTGTAGTATGAGGTGATAACTACAGGTTTAAAGTGAGGGCTTGAGGGGAAGAACATCTATGAACAACATAAAGATCATTTCTAATATATTCTATCAAATGTTTTCAAATCATATCAGATATTCTGGAATAATCCTAAATGTAATGAGAGTTTGGAAAGACACAGACAAATGATGTGGTCCTGCTGATAGTTTGATCAGATCAGAAAACACTTCTATGTGTGCTTTTAAAGGTCACTTACAAACAACATATTTAGTCATTTCATTTGGAGTTGGACTTTTTGGCCCCAACCTCTGCCTGAATACCACCTATTTCAAATCCAAGGAGGGTTTTTACAGGCAGAAGCACAGCTGTGGTGGCTTCACCAGTGTCTCCCATTGTGGCTGACCTCTACATGGAGGAAGTAGAGAGCAGAGCCCTGAGCTCCTTCCAGGGAACAGCACCATAACCACTGCTTCAGATATGAGGAGCACACCTGGATTTCAACTCTTCTCAAGCCTCCGCTGGCTTCGTCTTTACAAACTAACCCTCTGAACTTTATTTGACATTCTAGTGGAGATCCCAAAGTTTACAAAAATACCAAATGTGTCCGGCTGGATTTTGGGGAAATGTGTCTAAAATGATGCAGCAGACATGTAGAAATGTTCCATTTGATGGAGTCTTGGCTTTGAATATTTCACTCAGTCAAACATCATGTAGCTTTAATGAAGAGACTGAACAACAGAATCCAAATAAAGATGTGATACTGTGTGTGGAAAAGCTTTGATGTGTCATAGAAATGAAATGATGAAATGAAATGACAGAAATGTAAGGGGACGTTTAAGGCTTCAAATCACAGTTGAGGAGTTTTGTGGATTTGTACTTTTGTATTTTCATCACAGCTGTTAAACAACAGATAACAGTCTGTGTTACTAAATTCACCACCAACCTCAATGTGTTTGTGCTGACATGAATGTTTTCTTGTATTTCTGCATCATCGTCACCCACATTGTTTTTTTGTTGTTTTTTTTAGCGATGGAAAACCACACAACAGCTTCAGCTGAGCTGTCAATCAGCAGCAGGGGCTGATGGGAGGTCTGAGGACCTGTTAGAAACCACGTGGCCCTCGTCTGATCTCACAGCTCGTCCTTGTTTGGCCTCAGCTGCATCAGAGCGCCACTTCTCCCCAGGTTCACCAGAGGAAACACCACTGCACAAAATGCTTTTCCTCCCAGCTGCTGCTCTGTGCTGTCTGTGTTCAGGTGAGTGTTTCCAGCCAATCAGGAGCCAACAAACTCAACCTGTAACAAACACTGTCACACTAACCTTCATCTATCTGTCTGTTTCTCTACAGCGCTGGTTGCCATGGCAGCAGAGCTGATTCAGGATGATTTAACATTGACCAGGAGAGTTGATGAAGAAGTCTCCTTCAGGTGTAGAACAAGCTGTAGATATGTATACTGGTACCAGAAGAAAGACACAGAAACATTCAGAGTGATTCTTGAAATTGACAGGAATAGTTGTAACATAGATTCACGTTACGGTCATCCTCAGGAAAATGATTTCTCAGTTGTGAATAAACAGAACGGCTGTGAGTTGAAGATCCAGAAAGTTAAACTCTCTCATTCAGCCACCTACTACTGCGCCTGTTGGAAGTCTGCAGGTTCCCACAGTGAGAAATGATGCGAGCAGCCTGTACAAAAACCAACAGATGAACAGATGTCAAACAGTGTTTGTGACAGGAAGAGAGCAGTAAACCACAGCCCAGGTTCACATATTTCACCTCCATCTCAGCCAGAGTCACAAACATACTGAACTGAGGGATTTATTTCATATTATATTGATTCATATTTTGATCAGATACAAACACACACTAACACAATATAGATGAAAGGCTCCAATAACAAACATATATCATTTGAACATTTTGTATAATATAACAACAAATTCCAAAGAAAATATTGGAGCTAAAGATTAAAATGGTCCTCTTTGTTCTGCTGCTGGAATAAAGTCCATTCCTCCCTCACAATACTAATCTGCTCTGAATGAAAACACTTCCAGCAGCACTTGTTGTTTAACACCTTTCAGTAGATTTCAACACATCATTTCACTTTATTACATTTTAAAAGACAAATCTTGGACACATGTCAGCTCAGGATTTTGTCCTTCTAGCAGCGGCTTATTAGGACGCTGATTTTGTTGGACAGATTTCCAGAAACTTCCTCTGGACAGGGTTCATACAGCTTTTTAAGAGGAAAATTCAAGCACTTTTCAAGCACTTTCAAGGTACCTAAACCAAAACCTTCCAGACTGTGGAAGCCTTCATCATCACATCTAATTTGTTCCTATAAATGCAACGAGGACAAATAAAGTGAGCAGAATGACTTTAAACCCACAGCAATCAATGTATATTGTCACTTTGTTTATTTTAGCAGCTGTTCAACTTTGATGCTTTTGACAAATGAAGAAAGACATTTTTGAAATATCAGCTTTCAAATTTCAAATGTGGATTTCCAGTCGACTTTAGCATGAGGATACAGGGAAAAGCTCTCCCTACAATTAATGTCATCTTACTGCTCCAAAAGTAATGTAAGGGGGACATCAGTTCAGGTCACTTGATGTCATTGTATTAAAGTGCATTACATCACAAGTTCATCAAACTAAACAGAAACACAATATGCACAACAACTGACAAACCAAATGGAAAACACAGCTTATGTTATATAATGAGGGGGGTAATAAAAAAGAATGTGCTTTTACAGCTACTGCTGTTTGCTCAATGAATCATAACTGTAATCATAATTAGGCTAACGTTACTGTAACAAGCTTTCTGTTGAACTAACTTACATCAGAAGTAACGTAGGTCCATTTTAGCTAAATGTCCACACCGTTGTCTCATGAATTAGTCTCATGTTCCAAAACAAATCCAAAAGAAAATTGTTTCATTACGTCGTGGTTATGACGATATTAGCCTTGCTAATGTTATCTTAGCATAAAGAACATGAAACCATCAGGGGCTAACGTTAACGTCAAGTTGGCACTTTGGCTGAGGAGCTCAACTCATGTTGTTATCGTCTGCAAAATGGTGACGTTAGTAACATTAAACGAGTCGTCCCAGAGCCCGAACGTCAGTTCAATCATACAAGTGGACCTGGAATAACAAGTACGCTAGCTAACGTTAGACTTCATGGAAATAACGTTAATGTAACGTCCAAATTGTGATAGCTAGCCTTCGCTAACTCCAAACAACTCAACCTTCTCAGGCTAATTAACGTTAACAGTCCCAAGCTTGACATATCGTCATATGAGCCAATTCAGGTTATCATGATGCTGCTGGAAGAGATTCTTACCTGAAGACATGCAGGCAGTCACAAACTGGAGAGTGGTCTGGCTGCAGACCTCCTCTGTGGAGTCACTTCAGGTGTTGGCTCCACTCTCAGGCCTGCTCCACTGTCAGGACAGGAAACAACAACCTGAGCGTAGTGTCCTTGGGGAAAAGGGCAGTGTGTAAGGTGTGAGTGGTCAAGTGATCGTGATTAACAGCAGAGCGACAGAGAGAGAAGCAGGTTAGCTGTCTCGATTCAGTCAATAAGAAATGTACAGTGTAGGTTACAGTTAACCCTGAAGTTCAGCCCTGGAGGAAGGAATCTCCTCTGTGCTGCCCGACCACGGTCTGGCAGACGACCACGAAGGGTTAACAGTGTGTTCAGCTTCATTAAACATTGAGACATAATGACTGTCATTGTAGACATTTTGTATCAGGTTTATCAGCGAGGGTATAGATCTGCATTTGTCTGGAGATGTTGACGTATGAACTCAATTGATTTGTTTTGAGTTATAGTGCATATGGAACGTATTCACAGCGCTTCAGTTTTTCCACATTTTGTTATGTTACAGCCTTATTCCAAAATCGATTAAATTTATTTTTTTCCTCAAAATTCTACACATAATACCCCATAATGACAACTTAAAAAAGTTTATTCAAGATTTTTGCAAATTTATTAAAAATAATAAACTAAGAAATCACTTGTACATAAGTATTCACAGCCTTTGCGATCAAGCTCAAAATTGAGCTCAGGTGCTTCCTGTTTCCACTGATCATCCTTTAGATGTTTCTACAACTTAATTGGAGTCCACCTGTGGTAAATTCAGTTGATTGGACATGATTTGGAAAGGCACACACCTGTCTATATAAGGTCCCACAGTTAACAGTGCATGTCAGACCACAAAACAAGCATGAAGTCGAAAGAATTGTCTGTAGACCTCCAAGACAGGATTGTTTTAAAGGTCCCAGTGAGCACAGTGGCCTCCATCATCTGTAAATGGAAGATGTTTGGAACCACCAGGACTCTTCCTAGAGCTGGCCGTCCCTCTAAACTGAGTGATCGGGGAAGAAGGGCTTTAGTGAGGGAGGTGACCAATAACCCGATGGTCACTCAGACCATCAGACCATGACAGAGCTCCAGGGTTCCTCTGTAGAGAGAGGAGAACCTTCCAGAAGGACGACCATCGCTGCAGCACTCCACCATCAGGCCTGTATGGTACAGTGGCCAGACGGAAGCCACTCCTTACTAAAAGGCACATGGCAGCCCGCCTGGAGTTTGCCAAAAGGCACCTGAAAGACTCTAAGACCATGAGAAACAAAATTCTCTGGTCTGGTCCACAGATCGAACTCTTTGGCATGAATGCCAAGCGTTATGTTTAGAGGAAACCAGGCACCACTCATCACCTGGCCAATAACATCCCTACAGTGAAGCATGGTGGTGGCAGCATCATGCTGTGCGGAGGTTTTTCAGCGGCAGGAACTGGGAGACTAGTCAGGATTGAGGGAAAGATGAATGCAGCAATGTACAGAGACATCCTGGAAGAAAACCTGCTCCAGAGCGCTCTTGACCTCAGACTGGGGCGACGGTTCATCTTTCAACAGGACAAAAGCACACAGCCAAAATATCGAAGGAGTGGCTTCAGGACAACTCTGTGAATGTCCTAGAGTGGCCCAGCCAGAGCCCAGACTTGAATCCCATTGAACATCTCTGGAGGGATCTAAAATTGGCTGTGCACCGACGCTCCCCATCCAACCTGATGGAGCTCGAGAGGTTCTGTAAAGAGGAATGGGCAAAACTGGCCAAAGATAGGTGTGCCAAGCTTGTGGCTTCATATTCCAAAAGACTTGAGGCTGTAACTGCTGCCAAAGGTGCCACAACAAAGTATTGAGCAAAGGCTGTGAATACTTATGTACATGTTATATTTTAGTTCTTTATTTCTAATCAATTTGCAAACATTTAAAAAAAACTTTCATGTTGTCATTATGGGGTATTATGTCTAGAATTTTGAAGAAAAAAATGAATTGAATCCATTTCGGAATAAGGCTGTAACATAACAAAATGTGGAAAAAGTGAAGCGCTGTGAATAGTTTCCGTATGCACTGTATGAGCAGAACATTGAAACCATTCTTCTGTCTCTTGTAGATGCATCATTCGTCATCACATCCAGTGGAAGGCAAGCAGTCGAACGCTGCACGACATGTTGCAAACTAGCAGCAACCTCCGTGGCTCAGAAATGACGCCAGTGCATGTGTGGATGTTCATGGTTGCCAGAGGATGAATCCTAACATTTATGGTGACCTCCTGACCTTTCTCTAGCGCCACCATCCTGTTGTCTGACTTTCTGTCTGTTTGCTGCTCAACATCCTCCCCGGTTTGTTGGAGATGGTCCACATGGTGAAGAAGCAGGGGGAACAGGACAACAGGATGGGTTGAATTCTACTTTTGTAAAACAACAACAGGAGATTGGCAGCAACAGACAGAGCTTTGAGTTCATGGAAACATTGAACCTTTGTTGAGATGGTTTATGGATAGAAGTGATGTGCTGATCAAAACTGAGTTTATTGTCTGTAGTGAGTCCAATATATTTCAAGTTGTTGACCTGTTCTGCTGTCTTGCCATGGATGGAGGAGGGTTCAGTCGAGTGTGGGTTGTGTTTGACGTGCTAATGAGCAGTTCAGACCAGACAAATGGAGTTTTGATAGGCTGTAACAGAGTTATTGTCATTGAGTAGTCTGAGAATGGCAGTGTCATCAGAGTATTTGAAGTATGTGGTGATGGTGTGGGGCTGGTCCAGTCATTTGTGTAGAGGAAGGGACTGAGGACACAGCCCTGAGGGGCTCTGCTGTTGGTGATGACACTGTGTCTATTCTAACAGCCTGTGGTCTGTTGCTGAGGAAGTTGTGGATCCAGTGGATGAGGAGTGGAGGGATGTTGAGGTTTCTTCATCATCTGGTGCTGTTGAATTGGATTGAAGGTGGAGATGAAGTCACCAAAGAGGACTGTAGGGAAGCTGACTGCTGATTCCAGATGTTGAAGGAGGGGGTGGAGGAGGCATGCCACAGCATCCTCCGTCCCTCGTTTGGCCCTGGTGGGGGTCCAGCTGTGGTCTGACAAGCTGGCAGGATGGTGTTCAGGATCAGTTTTTCCACATGGTGGTGGAGATGGTGGTGGATGTTTTCCAGATGTGGGTATTGATGGTGTCCTGTAGGACTGACAGAAGATAGAGTGGAGGATGGCAGAGAGCTCCATGGCACAGAGCTTGAGCCCCTTAGCTGGGATGCCATCTGGCCCTGGTGCCTTGCCAGGCTTGCACCTGCCCAGCAGCTGTTGGAAATCCTCCTGTGTGAAGGAGGGATGAGCAGGTTCATGAAAGGGAAAGGCACTCAGCAGCTCCTCACAGACAGCAGACTGATTATGGATGTCAAAGTGTTTAGAAAGTGTTCAGAGTGCCTGCAAAGGTGTTGGAGTCAGTTATTGTGGAGTGACTTTGACTTGATTCACAATCACTTCATGCTTTGACTTTATGAAAGGATTGTTTTGTGTTCATTTGGACTCTCAGCTGACACATTCAACAGCAGGCAGGTTTTTGTATTACGCTTTTTCACTGTGATGTCTACATCTTTGGCTCTGGAACTAAACTGTATGTAACAGGTAAGAATAAACATTCATTTTCCTTCAGTTGTTTATTGAACAAGTTGAAAATGTGTTTTTAATGAGTTTCTGCTGCTTCAGGCTTTACATGTTAGTTTTTTCATCATTAGTAGAGAATTCTTGCAGCCATGCAGCTATTGTTCCATAAAAAAGGTTCATAATTCATGAAAAGATGTTTAAATCTCACTGCACAACTGAAGTTATTCTTTATTTCTGCACCACATCAAACTGATTTATAGAGAAAAAGTATGATATTGGCAATGTTACAAATATACAGTATTTGATCATCTCAGTAATTCAGCACCATCTCTTGTTTTTATCAAACAGGATAATATATGATATGAAATATCATTTAATATATGTCAGTAAATGTATTTTTAAAAGTATATAACTTTAAATATGTTGAAGGATAATTCATAAATCATTTGAAATGGTCAAATTTACCTCATGACAACTGTATTTTATATGATGGTACATATGTCTTTTAGTGGAAGATATATTTCTACATGAAGGCAAACACATACTGAATATGATATTACAATAAATAGAATGTATGCATACTAATTTATATATTTATATAAATGATATAGGATGATATATAATGTCACACATACATATATATTTGTATCTTCATACACTAAATATAAATATTATATGATGCTTCACATCATTTCAAATATATAACAGTAAATATATTTTGTAAAGTATATGGTGGTAAATATTATGTGTCAGATACTGCACACATTATCATTCATACAAGACTTAGATTATTATATTATATTAGGTTATATTAAATTATATGTGAAGTTCCCGTCATGAATCAATAAAGTCTGATCTTTGTTATATTATATTATACAGCAGTCTTTATTCCATTTGACAAATTCCAACATATCATTGTAATTGTGTCTAAAAGTTCAAATATTTATGAAATTATTGATGTATTGATTTGTTTTTTTAGTGGCTGGGCTAAAGTATATGGTGGTAAATGTTTTATATGCAGTGGCGTCGTTAGGCCTGTTCTAGGGGGGCTGAATTTTTATATTTTATAAAATTTTTTAAACAAAAAAATGCTGACAAATTCAATATAAAGCGGCCAGCATATCACTTTAAATAAATAATCATATAACGTGTCATTAAGGACTTAAATGTGTTCATAAATCTGTCAGTCTCCCTTCACTTCGTAGTGTACAGTACAGAGAGCCCCTTTCCACTTGTTCAGAACGCAGAACCACATTACTGAAAATCCAGTCCAGTTGGTACTTCTACCGCTGCACACAGAGCCGAACAGAACACCGTTAGAAGAAGAACATGAATGGATGGATGAAGAATGGATAGAAGAAAGTTTCCACTAAACTTTAGCTCTCACATACATATATTCTCTTCAGACATGTATGTATGTGAGAGTGAGAATATATGTAAATAAGACATAAAATATATGTATGTGAAAGGAGAATGTATGTATGTGAGAGGGCCAGAATGAATAATGTCTTGAACGGCCCCTCATATTTTAGTGTTCAGGTTACATTCTGATATTAAAATGTTGTATGCTGTGTCTTATTTGTCTGATAGATGTGAAGATCAGATTATCTGGCTCTGGATCTACTCAGTGCTCTGGAAGAGTTGAAATCCTTCACAACAATGTCTGGGGAACAGTCTGTGATGATGAGTGGGACTTAAATGATGCTCAGGTGGTGTGCAGACAGTTGGGCTGTGGTACAGCAGTGAGTGTCCCTCAGTCGGCCCGTTTTGGTGAAGGAACTGGACAAATCTGGCTCGATGATGTGGCCTGTGCAGGAAGTGAAGGTTCTCTAACTGAGTGTCAGCACAGAGGATTCGGGCAACACAACTGTGGACACAGTGAGGACGCTGGTGTGATCTGTTCAAGTGAGAAAACTTTTAAATCTCTTTGTAATAATAATAATAATAACAATACTAAGAATAATTGTGTCTTCTGGGCTCTGCCAAGGTGCCATTAAGCAAGGTACCGAACCCCCCAACTGCTCCCACGGCGCCGCACTGTGTGGCTGCCCATCACTCCACCAACTCTCCACATTTACATGTCTATAAGACCTCGTGTATTTTCTTAAAATGCATGTAAAAACTTGAATAACGAAAAAAGAATTTCCCCTCGAGGGACAGATAAAGTCTATTCTATTATTTCTATTCTGCTCATGATAACTATCTAACTGACCGGTGAAAACGACACAGTGAGTGTTGTACACTGGAAGGCAGAGCACTTTATTATCTCTATTATCTGACACAATATTCATGAGGTCTGACTCAATGAAATTCAGACTCAGTACTATGCCTTAAAGTCAGGACAGTCAGTATTCATCACTGCTGGTAGTAACAGTTAGTTAGCTCCAGCTAACAGCAGAAAGTCCATGTAATTCATGACATGCTCCATGTTTGACACATAAAAAGCTGGCTTACACGCTGCAGACAGTCTCTGCACGTCTTACCTTTGTTGTTTTATTCCAGCTGTAAAGAACGCTGCTGCTTAGCTAGCTAGGTAGTGTTCATGCACTGTGAAGGTCCTGGTTGTTCACAGAGTTCAGTGTGCGCTGTCTTTACCATATCTTTGGGCTGACTTCCTTCTGGAGCATCAGCTGTGTTTATCACTTTACGCATGGATGCACACCGTGAAACAGGAGCTGAGCTCATTCACGTATGATTATCATCAGTGGATAATAACAATAATAATTACACTAATAATAATCTCTCCACCTGTTGGCCTGTAGGAGTCAGCACAGAGGGGAGAGACCTCGACTGGACAGGTGAGTTTAAAGGATTTCACAGAATAGAGTCATTTGTGATGCAGACAGTCTTGGAATTTTATGGAACTCAATTTGAATATGAAATATGAAACATTTCAGTCAAGGTGCAGCATATAAGACTTATTTAACTTGAGCTTTTATTTGAGAGTAATGATTAGAAAGTGGAGAAAGACAAGTTATATACACACCCACACATATAATTATATAAATTAATTATTATCATATAGTAATTTTGTGCTCGAATGCTACGTTCGCTCACATCCTCTCCTTGGGGATAAGCCCCCCCTGTCCTTAAAACCTAGTGGCGCTTCTGGGCTGGGCTAAAGTATATGGTGGTAAATGTATAATATGTTCTGGATATTGGAATCATTAAAATGACAGTTGCATTCTGTGTGTAGGTAAATATGTAACTTATAATAATATGTATATTAACCCTCATACAGAAAAACAATTGTCCACTATATGAAGGTCAATTTCATCATTATATTATATTATATTCTCAGTAATAGTAATGAATGTGACATTCTAGTGAATGGACTACATTCAAATAAAGAAACAAATTGAATTGTCTTTATTTTCCAACATGTGATGACATGACATGATAACTGTGTTTGATATGAAGGTGAATACAGTATATGTACAGTAAATATGCAGGTAGTGAAGCCCGTGGTGAGCGTGTACCCAGCAGCATCCAGAGCCCACCTGGAGGGGAAGAGCTCCCTGCTGTGTGTGGCCTCAGCCATGTTTCCTCCTCTGGTCAAGTTCTCCTGGAAAAGACAAAAGGAGGACGGTCCTCTGGAGGAGGTGCACCGTGATGTGGGAGAGCCGCTGAAGCTCAAAGAATCAGGATGTACCGCCTCCATCTTACTGATCCATCAGCAAGAGAGCAGCACATATAAATACCGCTGCTCCGTCCAGCACGAGGGGGGCACAGTGGAGGCAAGAACAGAACAAGGTAATGAAGGCTTGGTGACTGTGTTCAGCAGTGATTCAGCTTCATGTGGAGACGCTGTCAAAGAGAGCAGAGGAGCAGAGGACTGACATTTCTTTTGGACTCCTTTTCTGTTGCAGAGGTTCCAGCACCTCCACCATCAACACCAACACCATCACCTACACCATCAGCACCTCCACCAACAACACCAAGAACATCAACACCTCCACCAACAACTCCTCCACCATCAACACCTCCACCATCAACACCTCCACCATCAACAACTCCACCATCAACATTGCCACTGTTAACATCTCCACCATCAACAACTCCACCAGCAGCTTCTCCTCCGTCTCAGTACAAGGTGAAGCTGTTGTGTCTGCTGTACACAGTGCTGATAGTGAAGAGTCTGGTGTACTGCTGTGGACTCTCTCTGCTGATGATCCTCAGAAACAAGGGACCGTCCACCAACTGCACACATGCTGACTGACTGTTTTCTGCTCGCCTTTTCTCACCATCAAATCTCATCAATTCATCTCATTGATCACTTTGATCAGCAGTCAGAAATGTTGAATTTTGACGTCTTGTTGTTGGTTGTTAAATTTATCTTTTGATGCACAGGTTAGATACAGTCATGCTAACAATATAAATACATATATACACATATATATTTGCAGTTCAATTCTGTGCTGTAGTGTTATTTTGATCCTCTAGTTTATTTCCACTTTTAATTGTGACTTGTATAATAATAGAAAATGAAGGTTCAGTGCTGACCCCCTTTTATAATTGTGTCAGTGTGGATGTAAATCTCTACGCTGATGACACTGTTGTTTACACACATGAACAAACAGCAGAGCGAGCTGCTCTGAAGCTACAACTGCTATAAAATGATGACACAGCGGCTCCATCAGTCGGGCTGAAGTTTGAATGTGGGCAAAATGACGGCTGTGTTTATTTTTCATCAACCAATAAAATGACACTTCACTATTACAGCTTCATCAAGATGAAATGGATTGGTATAGTTACTGATTATACGTAAATTAAGATTCATATTTATGTGACACGTTTCAAGACAGAGTCACAAAATGCTTCACAGAGAAAAACAAAAGTTATTGCAGAAATATATTTTCATAAAGTTCTATATGACATAATTTACAGTCAGATTTGAAACCTGTTAAAAATGAACAGATGAATTAGAAATTGTCTTTGTATTGATGTTGTTAAAAATGTCTGCACGCTCTGATCCTTTCCCACATGTACTAATATGTTGTATTATGTTACAAGTTGGGCTCAGGCTGGAGAAACTGTCTCTGACCTACTGTCACCTTTACAGAATCAATAAAACTGTTTTTTTGTCTTTAACCAGAGTCGATGGTTGTAACTGTCATTGTGTTATTAATGTGAAAAAGTGCAGCTAACGGTGAGGAGGCTGCAGAGCAGAAACCCACACAGCCCGTCTGCTGCACGAAAGGAAGTGTTGATTCGCTCTCACAGTTTTTTATGAGTCCTAATAACCACTGAGAACAGATTCATATCTGCAGCTGTACACACTCATGAACTCCTCTCCCTCTCTGTGGTGGTTTGTCTTTCCTCTTGTTGTCTGTAAGCCTTTTTCACACTGAGCCCTCCACCCACAACATCTTCTAATCTCTAACTATGAAATAACACTTCATTGTTTAATAAAACAACTGAAGGACACACTTCACTTCATATTTAGGATGTTGTCAGTATTCATCTAAAATGTAGAAAATAATAATAATAAAGAAAAACTATTGAATGAGACGGTGTGTCCTACTTTTTGACTGGCACTGTGTGAATATAATATCTATTATATATTATATATATATATATATATATCTATTATACTGTATACAGTGTTTTATTTATATATTTGTTGCATTTTACTTGAATGATGTTAAATTACTGAATAAAAATGACATAAAAATGTAGAAACAGTTGTGATACATGTGATATTATTTGAAGGGATGTTTGTTCTGTTCTGTATGTTATAACTCTGAACAGTTTGATCATTTTCACCATGAAAAACTGTTGGAAGAATGGCAACATATTGCAGCTGTCTCAGCAGACCAGACATGTGTGACATTACATGTCTCTGTACGCTGTTAGATAGGTGTCACACCAATAAATAAGCTCTTCCACCATGGCTGTGTGACACATTTGAAACTAAAGTTTATCATATGGTGGATTTCTGTGTTTGCTGCTGGTGCTGACATTAAACATCAGAGAGAAACACCACCACCCTGTGGTTAGTCAGAGGAAGTGCAAGGAGAGCCAGATGATGGTCACCATGACGACATGATGATGCTCTTACCTCTTATTTTACAGCAACACAGCGACATCTAGTGGATAAAAAACACACAGCAGTAGATGACGAGTATTACTGGTATTATTGTTGTTACTACTTCTAAAAAGAATTCAAATACTTTTTCTACTGCAGCAACAGAACACACTGTGTTTCCTATAATAATACAACATGAGAGAGTACCTCAGGGCTCTGTTCTCGGCCCTCTGCTTTTCTCTCTTTATGTTTCACCTCTTGGTCAAGTCATACACAGTCATGGTATTAATGTCACTGCTACGCTGATGATACTCTGCTGTATGTGTCTATAAAGGCAGACGATCATTCACAAATGATTCAGTTAGAGGCTTGCTTGTCTGCTGTGAAAAACTGGATGTCACATCATTTCCAGCTCCTAAATTCTGATCAAACTGAGATGCTGGTCATTGGTCCTGCTCCACATAAACACCAGTTTGATCAAGTAACAGTAACTCTCAATGACTGTGTGACTTCAAAATGAAACAGAAAATCTCAAATCAAAAGAGAAACACAAAATACAAGTGACAGACACAACAACATCAGAGTGCACTAATAGTCGTAGTAGAAACAGTTGTAGTAGTGGTGAAAGTAGCAGTACACTTTGAAACAGTGTGTTGTTGCAGACACTAGAGGGCAGCAGTGTGAAGGTTTTATTCTTCACAGCAGCACAGAACAGATAGAAGTACTGTCATAGAAACTGTAGTATGAGGTGATAACTACAGGTTTAAAGTGAGGGCTTGAGGGGAAGAACATCTATGAACAAAAGATCATTTCTAATATATTCTATCAAATGTTTTCAAATCATATCAGATATTCTGGAATAATCCTAAATGTAATGAGAGTTTGGAAAGACACAGACAAATGATGTGGTCCTGCTGATAGTTTGATCAGATCAGAAAACACTTCTATGTGTGCTTTTAAAGGTCACTTACAAACAACATATTTAGTCATTTCATTTGGAGTTGGACTTTTTGGCCCCAACCTCTGCCTGAATACCACCTATTTCAAATCCAAGGAGGGTTTTTACAGGCAGAAGCACAGCTGTGGTGGCTTCACCAGTGTCTCCCATTGTGGCTGACCTCTACATGGAGGAAGTAGAGAGCAGAGCCCTGAGCTCCTTCCAGGGAACAGCACCATAACCACTGCTTCAGATATGAGGAGCACACCTGGATTTCAACTCTTCTCAAGCCTCCGCTGGCTTCGTCTTTACAAACTAACCCTCTGAACTTTATTTGACATTCTAGTGGAGATCCCAAAGTTTACAAAAATACCAAATGTGTCCGGCTGGATTTTGGGGAAATGTGTCTAAAATGATGCAGCAGACATGTAGAAATGTTCCATTTGATGGAGTCTTGGCTTTGAATATTTCACTCAGTCAAACATCATGTAGCTTTAATGAAGAGACTGAACAACAGAATCCAAATAAAGATGTGATACTGTGTGTGGAAAAGCTTTGATGTGTCATAGAAATGAAATGATGAAATGAAATGACAGAAATGTAAGGGGACGTTTAAGGCTTCAAATCACAGTTGAGGAGTTTTGTGGATTTGTACTTTTGTATTTTCATCACAGCTGTTAAACAACAGATAACAGTCTGTGTTACTAAATTCACCACCAACCTCAATGTGTTTGTGCTGACATGAATGTTTTCTTGTATTTCTGCATCATCGTCACCCACATTGTTTTTTTGTTGGTTTTTTTAGCGATGGAAAACCACACAACAGCTTCAGCCGAGCTGTCAATCAGCAGCAGGGGCTGATGGGAGGTCTGAGGACCTGTTAGAAACCACGTGGCCCTCGTCTGATCTCACAGCTCGTCCTTGTTTGGCCTCAGCTGCATCAGAGCGCCACTTCTCCCCAGGTTCACCAGAGGAAACACCACTGCACAAAATGCTTTTCCTCCCAGCTGCTGCTCTGTGCTGTCTGTGTTCAGGTGAGTGTTTCCAGCCAATCAGGAGCCAACAAACTCAACCTGTAACAAACACTGTCACACTAACCTTCATCTATCTGTCTGTTTCTCTACAGCGCTGGTTGCCATGGCAGCAGAGCTGATTCAGGATGATTTAACATTGACCAGGAGAGTTGATGAAGAAGTCTCCTTCAGCTGTGGACGAATTGACCGGTGTGGTGCATATGTGTACTGGTACCAGAAGAAAGACACAGAAACATTCAGAGTGATTCTTGATATTAACAAGAATAGTGGTAACATAGATTCAAGTTACGGTCATCCTCAGAAAAATGATTTCTCAGTTGTGAATAAACAGAACGGCTGTGAGTTGAAGATCCAGAAAGTTCAACTCTCTCATTCAGCCACCTACTACTGCTCCTGTGGTTCCCACAGTGAGAAATGATGCGAGCAGCCTGTACAAAAACCAACAGATGAACAGATGTCAAACAGTGTTTGTGACAGGAAGAGAGCAGTAAACCACAGCCCAGGTTCACATATTTCACCTCCATCTCAGCCAGAGTCACAAACATACTGAACTGAGGGATTTATTTCATATTATATTGATTCATATTTTGATCAGATACAAACACACACTAACACAATATAGATGAAAGGCTCCAATAACAAACATATATCATTTGGACATTTTGTATAATATAACAACAAATTCCAAAGAAAATATTGGAGCTAAAGATTAAAATGGTCCTCTTTGTTCTGCTGCTGGAATAAAGTCCATTCCTCCCTCACAATACTAATCTGCTCTGAATGAAAACACTTCCAGCAGCACTTGTTGTTTAACACCTTTCAGTAGATTTCAACACATCATTTCACTTTATTACATTTTAAAAGACAAATCTTGGACACGTCAGCTCAGGATTTTGTCCTTCTAGCAGCGGCTTATTAGGACGCTGATTTTGTTGGACAGATTTCCAGAAACTTCCTCTGGACAGGGTTCATACAGCTTTTTAAGAGGAAAATTCAAGCACTTTTCAAGCACTTTCAAGGTACCTGAACCAAGATTTAAAAATGTACTTCTCCCTGAGAACTATATGTTTTGAACCGTTATGACCGAACTATGGACCCAAACCCAAACGCACAACTCCACAGACCAAAGTTTCAAAATAAAGGTTCAATCAAGACGTCACAAAACTAAGGCTAGCCTAAGAGAAACAAAAGAAACAAACAGAAATTCACTCTTGAACAAAGTATCAAAACAACAAGACCTGACAATGGACAAAGCGCTGGTTCTCTGACATGAGACACGACGAACTGGCACAAGACAAAGGAAGACACGGACTATATATACACACTAGGTAAGGACACAGGTGGAAACAATCAGGGCGGAGACAGGTAATTCTGAAGGCGGGAAAACAATGAGGGAAAGTAAAATTAACAACAATGGACACAGAAAGGAAGTGGAACCAAAATCAAATCAAATCAAATCAAATTTTATTTGTATAGCCCAAAGTCGCAAAATACATTTTGCCCCGGAGGGCTTCACAATCTGTACAGGGAGTGACACCCTCTGTCCTTAGACCCTCGGTTCGAGTGAGGAAAAACTTGCCCACAAAAAACCCTTTTAACAGGGAAAAAAGTGGAAGAAACCTCAGGAAGAGCCACAGAGGAGGGATCCCTCTCCCAGGACGGACAGACGTGCAATAGATGTCACGTGTACAGTCAACAAGTCAACAGAAACATTTTGTGTAATTACAATGAAAAATGACAATGGATTACAATGAATGATAAAATGATTACAGTAGCAGTGGAACCTGTGATAGAGATAGAGAGACACAGATGCACAGCAGCAGCAAATCATTAACTAAGTCACTATAAACTGTAATGGAGATCTGGTAACATTAATGACAGTAATAATGTATGTAGTGGACGTCATGCAGGACCACAGCAGCAGTCACGATCCACGAGAACCTGCTGGACGAAAGAGCACAGAAACTCCGGGAAGAAGTTTAGTTAGTAAGATGCATTAATGTACATGTATGACAGACATGTATGTTTACAGATGGTGGTGGTGATGGTGAGAGAGAGAGGGAGAGAGAGAGAGAGAGAGAGAGAGAGGGAGGGTTTTCAGTAAAGGGAGATGTGACTGCATTTTCAACCAATACCATGCCTGGCTAGGCATAACCCTGAAAGGAGGAGTCCCCCGGCAGTATAGTCCTATAGCAGCATAACTAAGGGATGACCTGAGCCAGCCCTAACTATAAGCTCTATCAAAAAGGAAAGTCTTAAGTTTACTCTTAAAAGTGTTGACCGTGTCTGCCTCCCGAACCCAAAATGGTAGTTTGTTCCACAGAAGAGGAGCTTGATAGCTGAAAGCTCTGGCTCCCAATCTACTTTTGGAAATTATAGGAACCACAAGGAACCCAGCATTCTGAGAGCGCAGTGTTCTAGAGGGGTAGTAAGGTACTATGAGCTCTTTTAGATATGATGGTGCCTGACCATGAAGAGCTTTGTATGTAAGGAGAAGAATTTTAAATTCTATTCTAGATTTAACAGGTAGCCAATGCAAGGAAGCCAAAATGGGAGAGATGTGATCTCTGATCTTGGTTCCTGTCAGAACACGTGCAGCAGCATTCTGAATTAGCTGCAAAGTCCTAAGAGACTTATTGGAGCAGCCTGATAACAATGAGTTACAATAGTCCAGCCTAGAAGTAACAAATGCGTGGACTAGTTTTTCTGCATCTGCTTGAGATACAATGCGTCTGATTTTGGCAATGTTACGTAAATGGAAGAATGCAGTCCTTGAAATTTGTTTTATGTGGACATTAAAGGACAAATCCTGATCAAAAACAACTCCAAGATTCTTTACGGTGGAGCTGGAGGCCAGGGTGATCCCATCTAAGGTAACTAAGTCTCTAGAGAGAGAGTCTCTGATGTTTTTGGGTCCAATTACAAGAACTTCAGTTTTGTCTGAATTTAACATCAGAAAATTGAAGGTCATCCAACTTTTTATATCTTTAAGGCATGCTTGGAGTTTAGTTAATTGATTGGTTTCATCAGGCTTGATCGATATATATAATCTGGTGTCGTCGGCATAACAATGAAAATTAACGGAGTGATTCCTAATAATGTTCCCTAGAGGAAGCATATATAAACTGAACAGAAGTGGTCTGAGTACAGAACCTTGTGGGACTCCATGACAAACTTTGGTATGCATGGAGGATTCATCATTGACAAGAACAAACTGAGAACGATCTAAAAAATAAGACTTAAACCAGCTTAGGGCGGTTCCTTTGATGCCAATTTGATGTTCCAGTCTCTGTAAAAGAATTTGATGGTCAATGGTGTCAAATGCGGCACTAAGATCTAACAGGACAAGTACAGAGATGAGTCCTTTGTCTGATGCCATTAGGAGGTCGTTTGTAACTTTGACTAGTGCGGTCTCTGTGCTATGATGCACTCTAAATCCTGAATGAAAATCCTCATATAAGCTGTTCTTATGGAGAAAGTCGCACAGCTGATTGGCTACAGCTTTCTCAAGTATCTTAGAGAGAAAGGGAAGGTTTGATATCGGTCTGTAATTGGCTAAAACCTCTGGGTCTAGAGTGGGCTTTTTAAGAAGAGGTTTAATTACAGCTACTTTAAAGGACTGTGGTACATATCCTGATAATAAAGACAGGTTAATCATATTCAATAAAGAAGGGCTAACTAGAGGTAAAACATCCTTGACCAGCCTGGTTGGGATGGGATCTAAGAGACAGGTTGACGACTTAGATGAAGAAATTATTGAAGTTATTTGATGAAGGTCGATTGGAGAAAAACAGTCTAAATATATATCAGGTTTTACAGCTGTTTCCAAACTTGCTGTATCAGAATGCAGATCAGTGCCTGTTGAGGGCAAGAGGTGTTGAATTTTGTCTCTAATAGTTATAATTTTATCATTAAAGAAGCTCATGAAGTCATTGCTACTTAGACCTAAAGGAATGGATGGCTCAATAGAGCTGTGGCTCTCTGTTAGCCTGGCTACAGTGCTGAAGAGAAACCTGGGGTTGTTCTTATTTTCCTCTATTAATGAAGAGTAGTAGGCTGCTCTGGCACTACGGAGAGCCTTCCTGTATGTTTTAAGATTATCTTGCCAGGCTAAACGAGATTCTTCCAGTTTAGTGGCACGCCATTTGTGTTCAGATTTACGTGCCTCTTGCTTTAAGTTGCGAGTCTGCTGGCTATACCATGGTGCTAACCTCCTTTGTTTAATTATCTTCTTTTTCAGAGGTGCAATAGAGTCTAGAGTTGTTCGTAATGAGCCTGTAGTACTATCAACAAGATGATCTATTTGTGAGGGGCTAAAGGAAGCAGACAAGTCCTCTGCTACATTGAGACAAGTCATTGAATTCAATACTGAGGGAATCACTTCCTTAAATTTGGCTACAGCACTATCAGATAAACATCTGCTGTAGGAGTTTCTGCAGAAAGGCTTATAGTCCAGTAATATGAACTCAAAGGTTATTAAAAAATGGTCTGACAGAAGAGGATTCTGTGGAAAGACTATTAGATGATCAATTTCAATGCCATATGAGAGAACAAGATCAAGAGTGTGGTTCAGACAATGAGTCGGTTTATTTACACTCTGACAGAAGCCAATTGAATCTAACAAAGAGATAAACGCAGTACTAAGACTATCATTGTGGTTGTCCACATGAATATTAAAATCACCTACAATAATTACTTTATCTGTTTTAAGGATCAAGCCTGATGCAAATTCTGCAAATTCAGATAAAAATTCAGAGTAAGGACCAGGAGCACGATATACTATAACAAATAGAATTGGCTGTAATGTTTTCCAGGTTGGGTGAGTAAGGCTAAGAACAAGACTTTCAAACGAGTTATAATTTAGTTTAGGTTTAGGATTTATTAATAGACTTGAGTCAAATATGGCTCCAACTCCACCACCTCGACCAGTACTTCGAGGAATATGAGTATTACAATGACTGGGAGGAGTGGATTCATTTAAACTAACATATTCATCCTCCTGCAGCCAGGTTTCAGTAAGACAAAATAAATCAATACCATAATCAGATATTAATTCATTGACTAAGACAGCTTTAGAGGACAAAGACCTGATATTCAAGAGTCCACATTTAATTATCTTATTTTGGACTGCTGGGGATGTTGTTTTAATTTTTATTAGGTTTTTATGATGAGCTCCTCCTCTGTTTGTTTTATCTTTAAATAATGTAGGTGGACGGGGGACAGACACAGTCTCTATACTAAAGGATTGGGTGGGTGGCTGCCCTAATGGAGGCGCAGAGAAGCGTGTAAGACTGCAGCTCTGCTTCCTGGTCTCAACTCTGGGTTGTCACGGTTTTGGTCGACTAATAAACTTGGCCATGTTTCTAGATATGAGAGCTGCTCCATCCAAAGTGGGATGGATGCCGTCTCTCCTAATCAGACCAGGTTTTCCCCAGAAAGGTGTCCAATTATCTATGAAGCCCACATCGTTTGCTGGACACCACCTCGACAGCCAGCGGTGGAATGACGACATGCGGCTATACATGTCATCACTGGTCACATTGGGTAGGGGTCCAGAGAAAACTACGGAGTCCGACATCGTTTTGGCGTATGCACACACCGATGAAACATTAATTTTAGTGACCTCCGATTGGCGTAACCGGGTGTCATTACCGCCGACGTGAATAACAATCTTACTGTAACAAAACAATGAGGGAAAGTAAAATTAACAACAATGGACACAGAAAGGAAGTGGAACCAAAATAAAACTATAACTATAAAAAACTATAAAAAATAAAATACTAAGTGGACACTCCCCTTTCCAGTGTCCCTTGTTCCTACAGGCATGACAAATCCTGCCTGGATCAAACTTCCCATCTGTCCCTGGGACATGTCTGACAGCAGCATGGAAAACCTCGTGAGCTACTGGAGGCCTGTTAGGTCTAAGCCTAAAACTCTCCCTCAATTTTCCCTCTCTCTGGCCCTGGCCACCAGCTGAGCCAGTACCATGTGTTAAAACATATTCATCTGCCAACACTGCCGCTGCTGCTGCGGCCAGCTGGGCAGGTAATGAACTCTCGAACTGTTCTAACACAATCAGATCACACAAATCATCATACGACTCCACACTGGACGCCGAACACCACCGACTGAAATGAGTTGAAATATCTTGAACAAACTCAACATGGGTTTGCTGATCTCTTTTCTTCCAGCTTCTAAACCTCTGCCTGTAAGCTTCTGGCACCAGTCCATATGCTTTAAGGACTGCCTCTTTAACTTTGCAATAACGAACACTGTCAACAGAACTAAGGGCAGAGAAAGCTCTCTGGGCCTGTGAAGATACACTGCAGCATTAAAGTCTGGTGGGCATCCGACCAGCCCCTCATGCCTGCTACCTGTTCAAACAATGCAAAAAATGTGTCAGGGTCTTTTTCATCGAATTTTGGCAACAAACTCAACCCTTCAGCTTGGGGTGCTCCCGAGACAACTGCTGCTAACCGCACGGACAACACACAAAAACAACAAACAGCCCGCCAACAAAAAAAAACAGAGCAACCCCTCCTTATGAGAGAACTGCCACTACAGCCTACATGAGGGACACAACTGCTCCAGCCACAATCCCTACTGCCACACACAGCGCAACTTAAAGCCACCACTCTCTGAACGCAGGTCAACAAAGAGCACCACACTGTTTACCCCCCTGGTTAACACTACACACATAACAAAAACTTCTGTGAACTTCCCAATTTTACTGCCATACAAGTGCCAACCTTGATCGTTCAAGTTCAAAATCGGACGAGCCCCCACTTGTTATGCCCAGCTTGTTCAAGAGCACAACAAAGAAGGGAGGACCACAGTGACCACTTAAATTAACCATAAATTTATTAAAGAACAGAATTTAAATGTAATCATGAGGAAACAAAAGAGCTAACAGAACACAACCAAACCAAACAAAACAACGCCGGGGTGCCTGGAGGCACCAACCCTCCAGAAGGGCAAGAGAGAGAGAGAGGCCGCCATCTTAGAAAGGCCATGCCTTTATAGATGAGGCCACCGGTGAGATGGATCTCCCCAACGAGGTAGGAGGGAACAGGCAGGGAGAACCTATGAAGGGAGGAGCACAGAAAGCAACAAAACACAAAATGGCCGAGGGCCATCACAACAGGAAATCACAAGACAACATAGACACGAGACAAAACTGAATAAATTAACTTAACGGCTCCTGATGGACCAGGAACCTGAGGATGACGATCGTGGAAGTCTCTGATGAGGGCTGGGTCCATAATAAAACTTGAGCGTACCCACGAGCGTTCTTCTGGGCCATAGCCCCCCCAGTCCACCAGATACTGGTGTCCTCTTCCCCGGCTACGAACTGCTAATAGTCTCTTAACTGAGAAGACTGGACCACCGTCAACCATTTGGGGGGGTGGAGGGGGTGCGGCTGTGGGAACCATGGGACTCTCCTTAACAGGTTTGAGCTTGCCAACGTGAAAAGTAGGATGCACCCTCAGGGACCTGGGAAGCCGCAGACGGACAGAGACAGGATTAACAACTTTGGACACTGGAAATGGACCCACAAACCTGGGAGCCAACTTCCGGGAGATGACATGGAGTGGCAAGTCTCGTGCAGAGAACCAGACTTTCTGGCCCGGCTGATATGCAGGAGCTGGTCGGTGACTCCGATCTGCAGGCTTCTTCATGCGATCTGCGCTATGCAGGAGGGCCCTCCGAGCAGCTGCCCAGATGCGTTGGCAACGCCAGACCATGGAATGGGCAGACGGAACAGTGACCTCTTTCTCTGTCTCCAAGAACAAGGGGGGTTGGTAGCCAAAGACACACTGGAAGGGAGTCAGCCCGGTGCCCGAAGTTGGAAGAGAATTATGGGCATATTCCACCCAAGTCAGGTGCTTGCTCCAGGACGATGGGTTCTGGGATACCAGGCACCGGAGACAAGTCTCTAGTTCCTGCTTGAGCCGCTCTGTTTGTCCATTGGACTCAGTCTGACACAATGTCTTTAGGAAAACCATGGATAAGAAACACATTATTCAACATGATTTCTGCCGTCTCTTTGGCAGACGGCAGTTTAGGCAAGACAATAAAATGAGTCATCTTAGAGAATCTATCCACCACTGTAAGAACAGTGGTGTTACCTTGGGAGACGGGGAGCCCAGTGACAAAGTCCAATGAAATCTCAGCCCATGGTCGACTGGGTACCGGGAGAGATTGCAGCAGCCCCATCCGAGCATGGGAGAAAGTCTTGTTTCTGGCACAGACCGGGAATCCACATATTCTCGGACCTCATGTTCCATGGAGGGCCACCAGAACCTTTGCCGTATAGCGTACATGGTTCTCTTGATTCCCAGATGGCAGGTGAGCTTAGAGGTGTGAGCCCAGTTTAACTGGGTGGTAGCACAGTTACATTCAGTCAGCCATGTTTCACTAAGAAGTAAAAAGTCTAGATTATAGGTCAAAATGACGTCATTTACTAACAGAGATTTGTTGGCTAGTGATCTGATATTGAGTAGGGCTAACCTTGTGGAGATAACAGGAGACACTGGTGAGTTTCGGGGTTGGCAAGCTATACTCAATAGATTGGTAGATTTAATTGAACCCTTTTTATTTCTCAGCAGTTTAACCACTTTTCTGTTACCTGTCATCACAGGGATTGAGAAGACTGCCTGAACTCCATAGGGCCCTGACTGGGGAAGAACATTGTTGATATCAGTATTGCAGCCTGGACCCGGCACATATCAGTCAGACTCACAGATATGATTCAGAGGAGGTGGAGGGGCTCGGTGACTTTTGGTCGAGAGTGCTTTCCGAGGTGGTGGAGTGGGAGGGGCTGGACGATGGGGGAAAATATGGGATTTTGGCGTGGTGTTAGTTGGATTCCAATATTGACAAGGCTCTTCATCCTGTCGGTGAAATCCAGAAGTGGGGAGTCCAGACTGAGTGGAGAGAGTTGGGGGCTGGGTGGGGTCTGGGGGGGTGAAGGTTGGGAGTCTCCTGTTGGAGCTGGGGGAGACTCCACTTGTAGGGCTGTTGGGGCTGGGGGAGACTCCAATTGTTGTGCTGTTGGGGCTGGGGGAGACTCCAATTGTTGTGCTGTTGGGGCTGGGGGAGACTCCAATTGTTGTGCTGTTGGGGTTGGGGGAGACTCCTCTTGTTGGGGTGAGGATGATGATGTTGCAGGTTCTTTCTGGATCCGCTGTCCTCCGTGGTCGGTCCTTATCTCAGTGCCCTCGCCAGAGCGCCGTCTTATCTGTTGTTTTGGCTTGTCTTGCCTCTTGTCCTTGACAGGGGCTGCTGGTGTCTGACGCAGAGAATAAAAAATGTTGGAGCTTAGCAGGTGTACTCCTGACTTGTTAAGGCAAAATCCATCTGCCTTGAAGAGGTGCCTCCGTCCCCAAAATATGTTGAAATTGTCAATAAAGTTCAGTGATTGAGCGGCACGTGTGTCTTTGAGCCATCTGTTTAGCATCATCAGCCTGCTGAATCTCTCATCTCCTCGCCAAACTGTCGGTAGGGGTCCACTGAAAAACACCTCAGTATTTAAACACCGAACTTTGTTCATCAGATCAATAAAGTCTTGTTTTAATACCTCCGATTGTTGCTTCACAACATCAAGGGCTCCTGTGTGTATGATGAGAGATTTCAGTGTCGGATGCTCAGAAGCAATGTTTAGGATCTTCTTTGAGATATCAGACACCATGTCGTTGGTAAAACAGAGTACTTTGGTGTTTTTCTTGGTGCAAAATCGTTTTATTTCATTCAGCGCAATAGCTTCTCCTCCCCATGCTCTCATCTCTCCTCAGGCTCCGTTCCTGTGGTCTCCTCAAGTCGAGGAGGTCTTCATCTGAAGGAGATGTTCACCACTGCTCCCATTCTCACGGTTCCTGATCCCAGTCGGCAGTTTGTGGTGGAGGTGGATGCCTCCAACGAAGGAGTAGGGGCTGTCCTCTCGCAGCGCTCTGCCAAGGATCACAAGCTGCATCCTTGTGCCTTCCTGTCCAGGAAGCTTTCACCAGCAGAACGGAACTATGATGTCAGTAATCGTGAGCTACTTGCCATTAAGATAGCATTGGAAGAGTAGAGACATTGGTTAGAGGGGGCTCAACATCCATTTGTGGTCTGGACCGATCATAAGAACCTTGAGTATATTAGCAAGGCACCCTACACCTAGTGGTTGTCCGGCAAATCGCCTGTTTGTTCCTGTCACTATGCGTCCACAGGTTCAAAACAAATCACCTGTGGACGCATAGTGACAGGAACAAACAGGCGATTTGCCGGACAACCACTAGGTGTAGGGTTCTCACCATTAGCCTGCTTCACCTCTGCTTCTATCTGCCATGTCACCGCTCCTACCACACGGTGCAGTGGCAGGATGGGGTCAGGTTCTTTGGCAGCAGGCCTGGGGTCAAACAGACAAGACAAGGTGTCAGGCTTGGTGTTCCGGGACCCCGGCCTGTAAGACAAAACAAAGTCAAAACGGTTAAAAAACAGAGTCCATCTGGCTTGGTGGTAGTTCAAACGCTTGGCCTTGCTAATATACTCAAGGTTCTTATGATCGGTCCAGACCACAAATGGATGTTGAGCCCCCTCTAACCAATGTCTCCACTCTTCCAATGCTATCTTAATGGCAAGTAGCTCACGATTACTGACATCATAGTTCCGTTCTGCTGGTGAAAGCTTCCTGGACAGGAAGGCACAAGGATGCAGCTTGTGATCCTTGGCAGAGCGCTGCGAGAGGACAGCCCCTACTCCTTCGTTGGAGGCATCCACCTCCACCACAAACTGCCGACTGGGATCAGGAACCGTGAGAATGGGAGCAGTGGTGAACATCTCCTTCAGATGAAGACCTCCTCGGCTTGAGGAGACCACAGGAACGGAGCCTGAGGAGAGATGAGAGCATGGGGAGGAGAAGCTATTGCGCTGAATGAAATAAAACGATTTTGCACCAAGAAAAACACCAAGGTACTCTGTTTTACCAACGACATGGTGTCTGATATCTCAAAGAAGATCCTAAACATTGCTGCTGAGCATCCAACACTGAAATCTCTCATCATACACACAGGAGCCCTTGATGTTGTGAAGCAACAATCGGAGGTATTAAAACAAGACATTATTGATCTGATGAACAAAGTTCGGTGTTTAAATACTGAGGTGTTTTTCAGTGGACCCCTACCGACAGTTTGGCGAGGAGATGAGAGATTCAGCAGGCTGATGATGCTAAACAGATGGCTCAAAGACACACGTGCCGCTCAATCACTGAACTTTACTGACAATTTCAACATATTTTGGGGACGGAGGCACCTCTTCAAGGCAGATGGATTTTGCCTTAACAAGTCAGGAGTACACCTGCTAAGCTCCAACATTTTTTATTCTCTGCGTCAGACACCAGCAGCCCCTGTCAAGGACAAGAGGCAAGACAAGCCAAAACAACAGATAAGACGGCGCTCTGGCGAGGGCACTGAGATAAGGACCGACCACGGAGGACAGCGGATCCAGAAAGAACCTGCAACATCATCATCCTCACCCCAACAAGAGGAGTCTCCCCCAACCCCAACAGCCCTACAAGTGGAGTCTCCCCCAGCTCCAACAGGAGACTCCCAACCTTCACCCCCCCAGACCCCACCCAGCCCCAAACTCTCTCCACTCAGTCTGGACTCCCCACTTCTGGATTTCACCGACAGGATGAAGAGCCTTGTCAATATTGGAATCCAACTAACACCACGCCAAAATCCCATATTTTCCCCCATCGTCCAGCCCCTCCCACTCCACCACCTCGGAAAGCACTCTCGACCAAAAGTCACCGAGCCCCTCCACCTCCTCTGAATCATATCTGTGAGTCTGACTGATATGTGCCGGGTCCAGGCTGCAATACTGATATCAACAATGTTCTTCCCCAGTCAGGGCCCTATGGAGTTCAGGCAGTCTTCTCAATCCCTGTGATGACAGGTAACAGAAAAGTGGTTAAACTGCTGAGAAATAAAAAGGGTTCAATTAAATCTACCAATCTATTGAGTATAGCTTGCCAACCCCGAAACTCACCAGTGTCTCCTGTTATCTCCACAAGGTTAGCCCTACTCAATATCAGATCACTAGCCAACAAATCTCTGTTAGTAAATGACGTCATTTTGACCTATAATCTAGACTTTTTACTTCTTAGTGAAACATGGCTGACTGAATGTAACTGTGCTACCATTCTCAATGAGGCAGCACCAGCAAATTTCAGTTTTATGAATAAGTGTCGAAGTGGTAAGAAGGGCGGTGGAGTTGCTGCCATTTTTAAATCAGTATTTCAGTGCAAGGAAACTTTATTTGGTGATTTTAGCTCTTTTGAATATCTCTGTTTTTTAGTAAAGGGGGATCCAAAAGTTATTTTTCTAATCATTTATAGACCACCGAAATACCCAGGAAAATTCTTTGATGAGTTTGCTGAACTGCTGTCAGTTATCTGCACTGACTACAACTTTTTTTATCATAACGGGGGATTTTAACATTCACATAGACAATAACATGGACACAAATACCAAAGAACTTTGTTCTCTACTTGACACTTTTGGCCTCTGCCAACATGTGAAAGGGCCCACACACACTCGAGGCCACACTCTGGATCTGGTTATCTCTAAAGGTGTTGACATTTCTTCTGTTGATATTAAGGACTTGGCTCTTTCTGATCATTTCTGTGTGTTCTTTGACTTACAGATAACTCCAAACATTCAGTCAACCTCTGTGTCTGTTAGAAAAAGGCACATACATGAGAATACCAGTGCTAAGTTTATGGAGGCTATAGCTATGTCACCAACTGTGAGTGCAGAGACAGTTGATGAACTCTTGGATAATTTCAACTCGAAAATCTCAAATGTCATGGATACTGTTGCACCTATTAAAACTAAGATGACTTTGAGCAGACAGAGAACGCCATGGAGGAACACTATGATGGTAAAGGCTTTGAAAACAGAATGCAGGAAAGCAGAGCGTAAATGGAGAAAAACTAAACTTCAAATTCACCATGACCTCTACAAACAAAGTATTTTTAATTTTAACCACGGGTTACTCAAGGCTAGACAGCAACACTTATCTGAAATGATTAATAAGAACATCAACAACACTCGCACTCTGTTTGCTATGGTTGAAAAGCTTACAACCCCCCCAAAAGAGATAGCTTCAGAACTTTCTTCCACAGAAAAATGCAATGAATTTGCCTGCTTTTTCAATGAAAAAATCAAATCTATAAGGCTAAATATCAACACAAATCAGCAAAATAATAAAATGACGCAATCCTTAAAACCACCTAGGAATAAATCAGCTTTGATGTCAGAATTTAATACAGTCGACCAAAAAACCATAGAGCAAACAGTTCAGCATCTTAAACCATCAACATACTGTCTTGACACAATGCCATCTGACTTTTTTAAAACTATTGTAAGCTCTGTCCAAACAGATCTGTAGCAAATAATAAATTGCTCACTTCAATCAGGCACGTTTCCTAAACCCCTAAAAGTAGCTGCCATCAAGCCACTCTTAAAAAAGAGAACGCTGGATGCTTCCATGTTAACCAACTACAGACCAATCTCAAATCTTCCTTTCATAGCCAAGATCATTGAGAAAGTGGTTTTTAATCAACTCAGCAACTTCTTGAACTCAAATGGACTTTTTGACAAATTTCAATCAGGCTTCCGACCTCACCACAGTACAGAAAGAGCTCTAATTAGAGTGTTGAATGACATAAGGTTGAACACTGACTCAGGCAAGGTGTCAGTTCTGGTCCTGTTGGATCTCAGTGCTGCGTTCGACACTGTGGATCACAGTATACTGCTGAACAGGTTGGAAACCTGGACAGGACTCAGTGAAACAGTCCTAGAATGGTTCAGGTCCTACTTGGAGGAGTGGAGTTATTTTGTGACCATTGGAAGTTATCAATCCGATCGAGTGGCTATGACATATGGAGTTCCTCAGGGGTCAGTCCTTGGACCCCTTCTGTTCAGCCTATATATGCTGCCTTTGGGTCAAATTCTGCAGAATTCTAATGTCAACTATCATAGTTATGTGTAACCAATTTTAGGAATATAAAAGTGTATTACAGTATAATAGCAACTTGGAGAAGTTATAAGACCTGGACCAGAATCAGAAGACAATAAATTCGAGAGGAGCCACTGTATTGAGCGACAATGATGAGGCAGACACAAGAGTAACAGTTGAGTAGCCACTCTTATAATTTTTTACAGTGAACAAAGTAATTTGTCTGGTTTGTACAGAATACCAAATAATAACCCAAATTGTTAGAAAAATAAAAAAGTAGTGTGCACACTTAAAACAAAATATTGTCCGTTGGGGCCCCTAAACAAAATAAAGGTTGTTGCAGGTTTTATTGTTGTAGAGTTTTTGCAAGTTCACCTGATTCCAAGGATTCTTGTAGTGTAATGTAAGCGTATCATGTGTGTGAATGAGTGTGTACGTGGATATCTCCTCGGTGCTGATCTTTCTTCAGGGTAGTTGGCTCGCCATCTGTTACAGCAGGAAGTTCGTCCTGAACCTCAGACTCTTCAGTCCTCATAAAAACCTGACCTGTAGACAGGGTCACACAATACATTCAACACCATCCATTCTCAGATGCATCATTAGGGATATAAAATGTCAAAAGATGCACACCATTACATCTAATTCTGACATGAATCTATTCAAATCTCAAATCTCTGTCTTTGTTGTACAACATTCAGTCTTAAGTGTATAATTTATGAGAACTAAATATTAAAGTGCTCACACATTTACCTGTTCATGTTAACAGTTTCAATAGTACCTATGGTAAGTAACCATTAACATTCAAAATATCATTTATCGGGGGTTCCGGTGATGACGTCACACTGAGAGGATCGAGGCCAGAGCGCTCCCGACAAAACTATACATAAAGTAATGTTTTAAGAGGTATATTTGTAGCCAAACCTAACGTACTATATCGTGTGTGCTTGATGAACATTCTTGATAAAGAAATGCCGACGAACAAGACTGCAAAAAACGCCGTCCCAGAAAAATATCACCCAGCAAGCTGACGACGAACCTGCTGTTAAAGATGGCGACGTAGCCGGAGCTAACCTTGCAGCTACGATAGCAGCGGAGACTACGGCTAAAGTTGCGGCCGTTATGGAAGAGAAGATGTCAGCGTTTTCTAATAAGCTGGATATAATCACGGCTAAGTTGGAAAGTGACTCGCAGCGTATTGAAGAAGCGGAGAACCGCATTTCCAGCGCAGAAGACATCATTGCTGACTTGGAAAGCAGGCTAACAGACGCCGAAAATAAGCTAACTACGCTCACTAATCGCATGGATGACCAGGAGGCGAGATCACGGAGGGATAATATCAGAATCTCAGGTGTCAAAGAAGGGATTGAAGGGGGCAATGCACTGCTTTTCTTCGAAACGTGGCTGCCTAAACTTCTCCACATGGAAACTAAGAAAGGCAAGATCCGGCTGGATAGATGCCATAGAGGTCTCGGTCAACCCAAGCCCGGGGTGCCCCGGGTGGTCGTCATTAAGCTCCACTACCCGGCGGACAAAATGAAGATATTATCACTCGCCACGAAGCTGAAGCCTGAATACGAAGGAGCTAGGATCACCATCCGTCAGGACGTCCCGCAAAGTGTTTTGCAACAGCGCAGGAGCTTCAACGACGTATGCCAGAGGCTGATCTCCAAGAACATCAGGTTCAGGATGCAATATCCAGCGACCCTCCGTTTTACCTACAACAACAAGAACTTCTCCTTCGACACGGCTGGGGAAGCTGCTCACATTGTTGAGGCAATGGATGCGGTTCCGTGAGTAACATTAACAATAAGCGGCTGACGAGCTGCAATGTACGAGAATAGGGTGGTCCAACTCACAACTTAATGTTATACTGAAGAATTTGTTTAAGTTTGATGTACTCTATTAAGTTAAATATATTCACCACCCATGTGCTATGTTCTACCGGCTACACGTAAGCTGACTTTATGATGTAGGGGCTACGCATAACCTGACAGTATTATGGGAGTTTGAGTCGGGAGCGAGTGAGTGTCATGACGACTGCGTTTCATGGAAGACATCTGTGGACTACGGTCAAGTGCGCTCGCCACGCGCGTTGTTTCCTCCCAGCTCCAAGGGACCCTTTGTTTTGTATTCTTATGAGGACTGTTCATGTTGTGTCTCTAAGGACACGTCTGTTCCAGGTGAAAGTGTTGAACAATGAGTACATGTTCGTAGTACTTGCGTTGTTTGGATATAACCGTGAGAGTTTGAGTCAGGTCTGCCCCCCACCCCTCCCCACCCCCTTCTTGTTTTTTTTTGTTTTTTTTCTCCTTCTGGTGCCTTTGCATTACTTCTTTTATGGGAGTTACTCTATGACTTGGTACATTTACCATCTAACTGGGCTGAATAATGAATATGACTAAATATGTGTCTTTTAACATCAAAGGGGTAAATAATGCTATTAAACGCAAGAAACTGTTAACCTGGCTTAAGAAAGAAAAAGCTAATATAGTGCTGTTACAAGAAACCCATCTAAATGACAAGGAACATGAAAAACTGAAGAGAGAATGGGTAGGACAAATTTATTACTCATCATTTTCTACAAGTAAGAGAGGTGTAGCCATCCTAATAAATAAAAACACACCTTTTACTTTGGAAAAATGCATTAAAGATCAACAAGGTCGGTATGTGATCATAACAGGTTTTTTATATGGTGAACACATTACGGTAGGATGTGTGTATGCTCCAAATGTGTATCAAGGAGAATTCTACTCTAAGCTGTTAGCTGATGTCTCAGCAATGCCTTCAACATTTAGTATACTTGCAGGAGACTTTAATTGTGCCATGAGTCCTGAGGTAGACCAAAGCCCCCCCATCTAAAATCACAACGTCTAAAATGAGAGAGGCCACCAGGGAATTATGTGTAGATCTACAGTTGTTCGATGCTTGGAGAGTTCTCCACCCTAGAGAAAGAGATTATACTTTTTTTTCACACCCACATCAAAGTTTTTCGAGAATAGATTACTTTTTTGTCTCAAGGAGGGTGTTGGACAGAATACAGGACTGTGCCATAGGTACCCGTCTACTGTCCGATCATGCAGATACATCCATTACAGTTTCCCCTCCCTCTTCTCAACCCACAGCACGCTACTGGCGCCTAAACCCCTCACTGTTGAATAGTCCTTCATTCGTGACCTTTGTGAAAGATCAAATTAATCTTTTCCTCTCAACTAATGATAATGACGACACCAATCCATCAATACTATGGGATACCCTGAAGGCTTATATAAGGGGAGCCATAATTTCTTATAGTACAGCCAGAAAAAGGGAAATGTTAAGAGAACAACTTGATTTAGAGAAACAATTAGCTGATCTCGACCAGCAGGTAAAGGACAACTGCTCTGCAGCTCTGCTCAAAAAAGCTGAAGCCACGCGATCTGCTCTTAACCAGCTCTTGACGCAGAAAGCAGAGGCATGTATGTTTTATGCAAAACATAGGTTGTTTGAAATGGGAGACAAACCAGGACGTTTACTTGCACGCTTGGCAGCTGGTGGACGAGATGTCAGGGCAATCTCCTCCTTAAAGGATGAAACTGGGAAAAATCATTATGAAACCCAAACGATGGTGGAGATAATGAAAAGCTTTTACAAAAAACTCTATACTTCAGAATCCTCCACACCATCACACTGTATACAGAGTTTTCTAGAGAAACTTAATCTACCTTCCCTCTCAGAGACAGACAGATCTGCTCTTGGAAGACCAATAACCAGTGAGGAGATCAAAAATGCAATTAACTCGCTACAGAACGGAAAAGCTCCGGGACCGGACGGTTATGGTCCAGAGTTTTATAAAGTTTTGTTAGACTCCATAAAGGGACCTCTGCTAAAGATGTACCTACATTCAGCAGAGAAAGGCTCTCTCCCATGCTCCTTATATGCTGCAAATATATCATTAATCCTTAAGAGGGGTAAACCTCCTGACGAGTGTAGTTCTTATCGCCCTATTGGTTTAATGAATGTGGACAGCAAAATGTTTTCAAAAATATTGGCGAAAAGACTTGAGGATTACTTGCCTCTCTTAATTGGGCCAGATCAGACCGGCTTTATTAAAAACAGGAACTCTTTCACCAATATGAGGAAATTACTTAACATCATTCAATATGCGAACACTAGCCAGAAGCAAGGTCTAATTATTTCGCTTGTTGCCGAAAAGGCCTTCGATCGCGTAGAGTGGCCTTATTTGTTTTCCATCATGGAGCGATTTGGACTTGGAGAGGGATTTATTAACCTCATTAGGCTAATATATTTTTCACCTAGAGCAAGTGTACTTGTAAACGGAACAAGATCTTCAGAGTTTGGGCTGGGGAGGTCCACTCGTCAGGGGGACCCCTTGTCCCCACTTATTTTTGCACTGGCCATCGAACCGATGGCAGAGGCTATTAGACACCATAGCAACATAGCAGGTTTCCAGATAAAATCAACCCTACATAAGATTGTGTTATATGCAGACGATGTTCTTCTTTTCCTCACCAACCCGGACGAATCCATACCAGCCTTAATGTCAGTTATTCAGACCTTTGGATCCTTCTCTGGATACAAGATTAACTTTAGTAAATCAATGGCTATGCCAATTGGATATGGTCAGAATACGCCACACATACATAACTTTCCGTTTTGTTGGTCTGCCTCAGGTTTCTCGTACCTAGGAATTTCTATCTCCCAAAATGTAAGGAATACATTGAGACGAAATTTTGACACTGTGAATAAAGATATCAAGAAGGATCTTAATAGGTGGATGGAACTGCCGATTTCCTGGATGGGGAGAATAAACTTATTAAAGATGAATGTACTACCCCGACTGCTTTATCCAATGCAGATGTTGCCCCTCTATATTACTAAAAAGCAGGCACGGGAGGTTGAAAGAGCTTTCTCAAAATTCATTTGGCAAGGAAAAAAACCCAGACTGAGTATGAATACTCTACAATTACCAAAAGACAGTGGAGGTCTAGCATTTCCTAATATTATATTTTATAATTGGGCCTGCCACAGTAGATTTATTTATGAATGGGTTAATTGTTATCTGAAAGGTAGGGAGGACCCCCTTGAATCATGGGGTTGTGTTCCTTACAGATTGCTAGGGGAACTCACTAGTAAAAGGACAACCCACTCCAAGCTGAGGGACAATCCAATACTGCAAAGCTCTATTAAGATTTGGCATGACATGAATGTATTTGTTGGTAGGAGAGGTGCCTTTTCTTATTTGACCCCACTCATTGGTAACAGAAACTTCCTGCCTGGTGTTGAAAATATAGTATTCCGTTCCTGGTATGAGAGGGGAGTGAGAGTGGTTGGAGATTTGTTTGATGATAATAATGTCCTTTTGTCCTTTACACATGCACAAAATGTATTTGGGCTGCCGCAAAAGGATTTTTTTTGCTTATCTTCAAGTACGTCACTTTATCAATACAAATGTCAAACTATCACAGACTGAAACGCTGATGGGGCCAATTGATAAGTTCATGATTAATTTTACATTAAATAAAGGTTTTATCAGGTATTTCTACAACAGCCTTCAGAACTGTAAACAGCACAATATTAATAGGCTTGTTAAAAGATGGGAGGAGGACCTTCAGAGTGTGTATGATGATGATGCTTGGGAAGGATGTATTCAAACCACTCACTCTCTTTTTCTCAGTAATAGATATAAAGAAATACAATATAGAATACTTCATAGACAGCACAGGACACCTCATGTTATGCACAAAATTGACTCTAGTAAATCACCGCTGTGCCCTAAATGTAAACTAACAAATGGAACTTATATACATTGCTTTTGGAGTTGTCCAAAAATATCACATTTCTGGTCTTGTGTATCTAAGGAGATGAGTGCAGGGCACACTGGATTAGATGGCTCCAGGCTAAGTCAATAAATAGTAAGAAATGTGCGAAGGTGTATATGAGTTGATTTGATGTCATGTTTTGTTTTTTTTGTTTTTTGTTTGTTTTTTGTTGTTGTTGTTTTTTCTTTTTTTTTTCTCTCTTTCTGCTCGTTTGTGAATTTACTACTTTCTATTCTGTCATTATTTATTTATTTACTTGTGTGTATATCTCCCCCCAGCTCAGACTGGTACTCCTGTATGTGCATTTTCACTTCCATATAGTGTTGGAATGTTGTGTTTTGGAAATAAAATAAAATCTGATTATTAAAAAAAATATATATATATCATTTATCATAAACATATCAGAACCATGTGCAAATAACATAACAGTACATATTTTGAGTTAAACGCAGAGGTATTAATGAAGTGTGCTTAGTTTACTCTTACACTATAGGCCTATTCATGTGAGAGAATTGCACCAAAAATTACCCTCTAGTTGCTTTAAACTCAATTGGAATAACATAAATATTTTCAATAAATTGCATAAGACAAAATAAAACATTGTCTTACATTCATCACAACATATTAAATTACTCTTTTTTCTCCCTTTAAATTGGCATAAGGAAAATAAAACACTTCCCCTTTAATTGTATTCACATCAGAAAAAATAATAAACACAATATGCATATGCTCAAAAGTATTTTACCATTACTCAGTTCAATTCACTCTGATAAGCTTAATATCACCACTGCTTTCTTTCAGCTCACGGAAAACAAGAGGAAAATAGCACCAGAGGAGCTAAAAAACACATTTCTCACCGTTGCTCTCTGTGTATCAAAGCGGAGCACGCCGGTGTCGGACCTCGTAGCGGCTCTCCGGATGAAAAGCAAGCAGTTAGCCTGTTAGGCACAGCGCTAGCATTAGCATAGATGACGACAGCAAGCGTCAACAAACTATTTTTCCATCGGATAATTGACTCGTCTTACCGACGTAACTCTCCTTCGTTCAGTCACTTGGCTCCGGACCTCCACTGGGTAAGTGCTCCGACTCTCTCTCTTTCTTTTTCCACAGGTAAACTCCGGGTTTTTCTTTTCTTCCTAGCACGCAGCTGCCCTCACTTCTCTGGCTGAGATCCGAAAAAACCGGGAGAGCGATGCAGCCGCACTTCCGCTCCGAGCCGACAGGCTGAGCGTGGCCTGCGTAGCCTCTGATTGGCTGCTGAGAGCTAGGTACCTCACGTAGGACCATGCGAGCTGAGCGGTGCATTCAAATGGAGTAGGACAACTAACACTTTGCCGATGCAGAACGAATAAAGATGAATAAAGTAACAGTCTCTCTTCTTTTATTGTACTCAGTTAACTGTGTGTGTTTTTTACACCTGGTTACATATGCAGACGACACACAGATATATCTTGCACTGTCTCCAGATGACTGCAGTCAAATAGAGTCACTGTGTCACTGTTTAGAGCAAGTCAGAAATTGGATGAACCAAAATTTCCTTCAGTTAAATCAAGAAAAAACTGAGGTCATTGTTTTTGGCAATAAAGAGAAGAGGGTTACTGTCAGTAAACACCTTGAGTCACTGTCTCTAGAAACTAAACACCAAGTCCGAAACCTTGGCGTGCTGATAGACTCAGATCTGACCTTCAACAGTCATATCAAATCAATCACCAAAACAGCCTTTTATCAACTTAAGAACATATCCAGAATTAAGGGCTTTATGTCCCAAACGGATCAGGAGAAGCTGATTCATGCCTTCATCTCCAATAGACTCGACTACTGTAACGGTCTTCTGACTGGACTCCCCCAAAAAAGTATCAAACAGCTGCAGCTCATCCAGAACGCTGCAGCTCGAGTTTTAACCAGAACAAAGAAATCAGAGCATATCACCCCAGTTCTCAAGTCTTTACATTGGCTCCCAGTCAGCTACAGAATAGATTTTAAAGTTCTGCTATTGGTTTACAAATCACTGAATGGTTTAGGTCCAGAATACATGAATGACATGTTAGCAGAGTATAAACCCAGTCGAGCTCTGAGATCTACTGACTCAGGTCAGATAGTTGAGCACAGAGTTCAAACCAGACACGGTGAAGCAGCATTTAGCTGTTACGCTGCACGCAAATGGAACAAACTACCAGCAGAACTCAAATCAGCCCCAACTGTAAGCACTTTTAAATCCAGGTTAAAAACATTTCTCTTTTCATGTGCTTATGGCTGAGCCCTTTTAAATCATTTTAAATCATAATCTTGGATTTGCACTGTAAGTCCTCTAAATCATTTTAATATATATAATATACTTTTCTTTTTAATTTTTCTTTTTCTTTGTTCTTGCTTTTAACTGTGTGTTTTAATTTGTTCTTTTTAAATGCTCTGTCTGTATGTAAAGCACATTGAGTTGCCTCTTGGTATGAAATGCGCTATATAAATAAAAATGCCTTGCCTTGCCTTGCCTTGCTGAAGTTTCTAATAAACCGCCTGTAGAAGTTAGCAAAGCCCAGAAACTGCTGGATCTTCTTGCAGTTATCAGGTGTAGGCCACTGAGCCACAGCGCTAACTTTAGCTGGGTCCATTTGTATCTGCCCAGGGGCTATGATGAAGCCCAGGAATGACACAGATTCAGCATGAAATTCACTTTTTTCTGCTTTCACATAAAGCTGGCGGACATGACCAACATGAGAGTCTCGATCTGGGGAGAAGATCAGGATATCATCCAAATAGAGACCCACAAACTGATTGAGGAATTCCCTCAGTACGTCATTGATTAGTGCCTGAAACACTGCAGGGGCATTGGTCGGTCCAAATGGCATCACCAGGTATTAGTAATGCTCGGAAGGAGTGTTAAACCCAGTCTTCTGTTCATCCCCATCTCTAATGTGGACCAGGTGGTATGTGTTTCTCAGGTCAAGCTTTGTAAAAATCTTGGCCTGTTGCAGTTGTTCGAACGCAGATGACATGAGAGGCAGAGGGTACCAATTCTTAATGGTAATGTCATTCAGATGTCCATAGTCAATACAGGGTCTCAGGGAACCATCCTTTTTCCCCACAAAGAAAAACCCTGCCCCTGCTGGGGAGGATGAGTCCTGTTTTTAAGGATGCCTCAATATACTCAGTCATGGTAATCTTTTCCGGACCAGAAATGGAATATAACCTCCCCTTGGGGATCGGTGCCCCCGGGATGAGATCGATAGGGCAGTCATAAGGTTGATGGGGTGGTAGAGACGTGGCCTTACTTTTACTGAATACCTCCCCGAGATCATGGTAGCACCTGGGAATGGAGGTCAGGTCAGGCCGGTCGACCTTTAAGTCTGTGTGGGATGGAACAGAAGCAGAGTTAAGGTCAACAACCACCCCAATTTCCACCTCTTTGTTCAGTTCAAGCCCTATTCCTTCCCCGGGTCCCCCCATCTCATAACATTCCCTGAACACCAGTCAATGTGGGGGTTATGTTTCTTGAGCCAGGGGAATCCCAGGATCAGAGGGTGTTGGGCAGAGTTAATCAGGTGGAATGACATAAGTTCATGATAATCCTCAATGGCTACTTCTACTGGCTCAGTTACATGGGTTACATTAAAAATGAAGCTGCCATCTAGGGCACTAGCCTCCAAGGGCTGAGGTAGAGATTCAGTCTTAACATTCAGTTTGTGAGCAAAACTCCAATCCATGAAACTTTCATCAGCCCCAGAGTCAATTAATACTCCCAGAGAAACTGTGATGTCTTTGTGTTTTACCTGGATGTCAGTTAAAGAGCGGGAGGGGCTGTCAGTGGTGGAGGAGTGACTCACCCAGAACCCCTCCTTCAGCTGGTGAGCCTTCTTCTTAACTGGGCATGCTGCCAGCAGATGTCCCTGTTTCCCACAATAGAGGCACCTCCCTTCCTGTAGGCGGCGTCGTCGCTCCTCTGCAGACAATTTAGCCCTATAGCTGCATGGACTCCTCCGTGTCGCTTGGGGGCACTGCTCTCCCAGGAACTGATGATGACGGACGGAGAGAATCCCTCCAACCGTGTGAAGCAGGCAAAGGATGACCTCTGGCGTAGTCCCTCTCAGGCAGATCGAGGGGAACCAGTAAATCCTGTATAGGATCAGACAGTCCTTTGATAAAGGCATCGTACACTGCTGTGGAATTCCATCCGCTATCAGTGGCTAAGGCGCAGAAGCGGATGGTATAATCAGAGACAGAGTCCATGCCTTGCCTGATGCTGCTCAACTTGCGTGCTGACAAGTATATAGACATAAATATATACACACAATTCCAACCAACGCCTCCACTCCTCCAGAGCCAGCTTGACGGCTAACAGCTCCCGGTTACCAGTGTTATAGTCTTGCTCTGTGGGAGCTTTGGGTGTGGGTATTGATGGTGTCCTGTAGGACTGACAGAAGATAGAGTGGAGGATGGCAGAGAGCTCCATGGCACAGAGCTTGAGCCCCTTAGCTGGGATGCCATCTGGCCCTGGTGCCTTGCCAGGCTTGCACCTGCCCAGCAGCTGTTGGAAATCCTCCTGTGTGAAGGAGGGATGAGCAGGTTCATGAAAGGGAAAGGCACTCAGCAGCTCCTCACAGACAGCAGACTGATTATGGATGTCAAAGTGTTTAGAAAGTGTGCAGAGTGCCTGCAAAGGTGTTGGAGTCAGTTATTGTGGAGTGACTTTGACTTGATTCACAATCACTTCATGCTTTGACTTTATGAAAGGATTGTTTTGTGTTCATTTGGACTCTCAGCTGACACATTCAACAGCAGGCAGGTTTTTGTATTACGCTTTTTCACTGTGTCTACTACATCTTTGGCTCTGGAACTAAACTGTATGTAACAGGTAAGAATAAACATTCATGTTCCTTCAGCTGTTTATTGAACAAGTTGAAAATGTGTTTTTAATGAGTTTCTGCTGCTTCAGGCTTTACATGTTAGTTTTTTCATCATTAGTAGAGAATTCTTGCAGCCATGCAGCTATTGTTCCATAAAAAAGGTTCATGATTCATGAAAAGATGTTTAAATCTCACTGCACAACTGAAGTTATTCTTTATTTCTGCACCACATCAAACTGATTTATAGAGAAAAAGGATGATATTGGCAATGTTACAAATATACAGTATTTGATCATCTCAGTAATTCAGCACCATGTCTTGTTTTTATCAAACAGGATAATATATGATATGAAATATCATTTAATATATGTCAGTAAATGTATTTTTAAAAGTATATAACTTTAAATATGTTGAAGGATAATTCATAAATCATTTGAAATGGTCAAATTTACCTCATGACAACTGTATTTTATATGATGGTACATATGTCTTTTAGTGGAAGATATATTTCTACATGAAGGCAAACACATACTGAATATGATATTACAATAAATAGAATGTATGCATACTAATTTATATATTTATATAAATGATATAGGATGATATATAATGTCACACATACATATATATTTGTATCTTAATACACTAAATATAAATATTATATGATGCTTCACATCATTTCAAATATATAACAGTTAATATATTTTGTAAAGTATATGGTGGTAAATATTATGTGTCAGATACTGCACACATTATCATTCATACAAGACTTAGATTATTATATTATATTAGGTTATATTAAATTATATGTGAAGTTCTCGTCATGAATCAATAAAGTCTGATCTTTGTTATATTATATTATACAGCAGTCTTTATTCCATTTGACAAATCCCAACATATCATTGTAATTGTGTCTAAAAGTTCAAATATTTATGAAATTATTGATGTATTGATTTGTTTTTTTAGTGGCTGGGCTAAAGTATATGGTGGTAAATGTATAATATGTTCTGGATATTGGAATCATTAAAATGACAGTTGCATTCTGTGTGTAGGTAAATATGTAACTTATAATAATATGTATATGAACCCTCATACAGAAAAACAATTGTCCACTATATGAAGGTCAATTTCATCATTATATTATATTATATTCTCAGTAATAGTAATGAATGTGACATTCTAGTGAATGGACTACATTCAAATAAAGAAACAAATTGAATTGTCTTTATTTTCCAACATGTGATGACATGACATGATAACTGTGTTTGATATGAAGGTGAATACACTATATTTACAGTATATATGCCGGTAGTGAAGCCCGTGGTGAGCGTGTACCCAGCAGCATCCAGAGCCCACCTGGAGGGGAAGAGCTCCCTGCTGTGTGTGGCCTCAGCCATGTTTCCTCCTCTGGTCAAGTTCTCCTGGAAAAGACAAAAGGAGGACGGTCCTCTGGAGGAGGTGCACCGTGATGTGGGAAAGCCACTGAAGCTCAAAGAATCAGGATGTACCGCCTCCATCTTACTGATCCATCAGCAAGAGAGCAGCACATATAAATACCGCTGCTCCGTCCAGCACGAGGGGGGCACAGTGGAGGCCCAAACAAAACAAGGTAATGAAGGCTTGGTGACTGTGTTCAGCAGTGATTCAGCTTCATGTGGAGACGCTGTCAAAGAGAGCAGAGGAGCAGAGGACTGACATTTCTTTTTGACTCCTTTTCTGTTGCAGAGGTTCCAGCTCCTCCACCATCAACACCTCCACCATCAGCACCTCCACCATCAACACCACCACCATCAGCACCTCCACCATCAACACCAACACCATCACCTACACCATCAACATCGCCACCATTAACAACTCCACCATCAACAACTCCACCATCAACAACTCCACCAGCAGCTTCTCCTCCGTCTCAGTACAAGGTGAAGCTGTTGTGTCTGCTGTACACAGTGCTGATAGTGAAGAGTCTGGTGTACTGCTGTGGACTCTCTCTGCTGATGATCCTCAGAAACAAGGGACCGTCCACCAACTGCACACATGCTGACTGACTGTTTTCTGCTCGCCTTTTCTCACCATCAAATCTCATCAATTCATCTCATTGATCACTTTGATCAGCAGTCAGAAATGTTGAATTTTGACGTCTTGTTGTTGGTTGTTAAATTTATCTTTTGATGCACAGGTTAGATACAGTCATGCTAACAATATAAATACATATATACACATATATATTTGCAGTTCATTTCTGTGCTGTAGTGTTATTTTGATCCTCTAGTTTATTTCCACTTTTAATTGTGACTTGTATAATAATAGAAAATGAAGGTTCAGTGCTGACCCCCTTTTATAATTGTGTCAGTGTGGATGTAAATCTCTACGCTGATGACACTGTTGTTTACACACATGAACAAACAGCAGAGCGAGCTGCTCTGAAGCTACAACTGCTATAAAATGATGACACAGCGGCTCCATCAGTCGGGCTGAAGTTTGAATGTGGGCAAAATGATGGCTGTGTTTATTTTTCATCAACCAATAAAATGACACTTCACTATTACAGCTTCATCAAGATGAAATGGATTGGTATAGTTACTGATTATACGTAAATTAAGATTCATATTTATGTGACACATTTCAAGACAGAGTCACAAAATGCTTCACAGAGAAAAACAAAAGTTATTGCAGAAATATATTTTCATAAAGTTCTATATGACATAATTTACAGTCAGATTTGAAACCTGTTAAAAATGAACAGATGAATTAGAAATTGTCTTTGTATTGATGTTGTTAAAAATGTCTGCACGCTCTGATCCTTTCCCACATGTCCTAATATGTTGTATTATGTTCCAAGTTGGGCTCAGGCTGGAGAAACTGTCATTAAACTGTCACCTTTACAGAATCAATAAAACTGTTTTTTTGTCTTTAACCAGAGTCGATGGTTGTAACTGTCATTGTGTTATTAATGTGAAAAAGTGCAGCTAACGGTGAGGAGGCTGCAGAGCAGAAACCCACACAGCCCGTCTGCTGCACGAAAGGAAGTGTTGATTCGCTCTCACAGTTTTTTATGAGTCCTAATAACCACTGAGAACAGATTCATATCTGCAGCTGTACACACTCATGAACTCCTCTCCCTCTCTGTGGTCGTTTGTCTTTCCTCTTGTTGTCTGTAAGCCTTTTTCACACTGAGCCCTCCACCCACAACATCTTCTAATCTCTAACTATGAAATAACACTTCATTGTTTCATAAAACAACTGAAGGACACACTTCACTTCATATTTAGGATGTCGTCGGTATTCATCTAAAATGTAGGAAATAATAATAATAAAGAAAAACTATTGAATGAGACGGTGTGTCCTACTTTTTGACTGGTACTGTATGAATATATTGTATTATACTGTATACAGTGTTTTATTTATATATTTGTTGCATTTTACTTGAATGATGTTAAATTACTGAATAAAAATGACATAAAAATGTAGAAACAGTTGTGATACATGTGATATTATTTGAAGGGATGTTTGTTCTGTTATGTATGTTATAACTCTGAACAGTTTGATCATTTTCACCATGAAAAACTGTTGGAAGAATGACAACATATTGCAGCTGTCTCAGCAGACCAGACATGTGTGACATTACATGTCTCTGTACGCTGTTAGATAGGTGTCACACCAATAAATAAGCTCTTCCACCATGGCTGTGTGACACATTTGAAACTAAAGTTTATCATATGGTGGATTTCTGTGTTTGCTGCTGGTGCTGACATTAAACATCAGAGAGAAACACCACCACCCTGTGGTTAGTCAGAGGAAGTGCAAGGAGAGCCAGATGATGCTAATGATGGTCGCCATGACGACGTGATGATGCTCTTACCTCTTATTTTACAGCAACACAGCGACATCTAGTGGATAAAAACACACAGCAGTAGATGACGAGTATTACTGGTATTATTGTTGTTACTACTTCTAAAGAGAATTCAAATACTTTCTCTACTGCAGCTGCTGTGGAGGAATCTGTTGTTACACTAACAGTGGCTGCTGTCATGATGTGACAGTGATTCTACAGCACTGTTCTCCTGATCTGGACTCTTTGTTCATCAACTGTGAACCTTTCTACTCCCCCCGTGAGTTCACCTCCTTCATACTGGTCGGTGTTTACAGTCCACCGCAGGCCAACGTGCAGGAGGCACAGCACAAGCTCACCGAGCAGATACTGTGTGAGGAGCAGACAAACCTGGACTCTTTAGTTATTGTCCTCTGTGACTTTAGCAAAGCTCATCTAACACATGAACTCAACAAATGCAGACAGTTTATTAAATGTCCGAGCAGAGAGGAGAATACTTTGGATCATTGTTAGACTACAATCAGCACTGTCTATTGTAGTATGACATTTTATGCATTCATGTAGCAGCATACACAAAGTGTGACTTTAAGGTTTGAAGTTTGATGTCACTATTGTAAGATGAGATTTATTTCTAACATTTGAAATTATTAGAGAATTGCTATAATTTAATTAATCTGTATTGTATTCCTTAAGTCAGAACAGGAACTATATTTTATGACACACCTTGCATTTAATATAGGCGGAGTGATATAATGTATGGCATGTTGGTGAGTGCTCAGTTGTCCTATTGTTAGACGGACATTAAAGTATCCATGCTCCCCTGAAGAAACGGTCCCCGTGCCTCAGTTTGAGCCACAGCCCGGAACTCATTTAATGTAGTCACAGTCAGTCACAGTGAACGCTCAGAGGAAGCAGCGTTACTCTGGAGGCAGCGTTACTCTGGAGGCAGCGTTACTCTGGAGGCAGCGGGTTTGTTTCTCCGAGGAGTAACGAAGTAACTGTCTGTGAAACGAGGCGGTGTTTCTGTTTCCCGCTCCTGCTACAAGCTAACGCTAAGCTAGTGACTCGGACGTTTCGTCTTCAAGACAGAGACAGCGGTCACTGTCAGCTCATCAAGCTAGCACGGTGTCTTCATCTCCAAATACTCTGCAGCAGGGTTTCCACGGGTCATTAAAAAGCATTAAAAGTCATTCAGTAAATTTAATTAAAAGCATTAAAAGTCATTCAATAAATTTAATTAAAAAGCATTAAAAGTCATTCAGTAAATTTAATTAAAAAGCATTAAAAGTCATTCAGTAAATTTAATTAAAAATAAAAATACTTTTGATGAAAAAATAATATTACCGATTTATTCTTAGTATGCACATTAATTTTAGCGGTACTGGGAAGCTGGTTGTGTCCACTCTCGTTATGTTGGCTCACAGTTCATGGGACATTCAAAGGCTGTGGATGTGCTGCAACATTTCAAAGTAAGTGTAGACATGTTCTATGTTTATGGAATTGTATGTAGATTAATTAAGGATGAAGAATTTACTATTCTGTTTTTTATTGCAAATCTATTAGATACAAGTTTCATCTCTCAGTGAATCTTATTACTTTTAGATGGTGCTTTAAATAGCTTTTTTTATTATTATGTAAGAGCAAAGTTGCAATAACCAAACATGTTAGTAACATCTTTCAATATGTCTTCATGGTGTGAAATCATTTAAATAAAATATGTATTTCTGTTCTTAGGAATGTGTGCGCCTATTCGACCTGAAGAATCTCCTTTCCATGAGCATGGACGGCCCAAATGTGAACTTAAAGTTCCTCAATGATTTCCAGCAAACACATGCTGAGCTACATGGAGGTCGGCAGCTAATTTCTGTTGGGAGCTGTGGACTACACACACTTCACTATTCACTGAAGACTGACCTCTCCACGTGGAATCCTGAGGAACTGTTGAGAGCAATGCACTTTGTTTTTCACAACGTCCCTGCGAGAAGAGAGGACTACACTAAACTTACAGGCTCGTCTCTGCTTCCACTCCCATTCTGTGGACACTGATGGGTGGAAAATCTGCCTGTTGCAGAGAGAGCCATTAAGGTATGGCCAAAGCTTCAACTGTATGTGGAAGCAGTCCATAGAAAAGAACTACCAAACTTCAGAACCTCATCATTCGATACCATTGAAGCAGCCAATGAAGATCCCCTGATCTTAGCCAAACTTCTATTTTTCATGGCAATATCCAGAACTTTTTGCCCATTTCTGAAGAAATACCAGACTGACGAGCCGGTCCTGCCATTTCTGTCCAGAGACTTGACAGAGCTGATGATGGTAAGTCTTATTTCTGTTTCATTTAAATGGCTGTTTTTAAAATGAACACTGTAGTACACCTGTGTAGAGTGGAATACCAAAGCTCATCAACAGGATGTCAAATAATTAAACTAATCTGTTTTTCATTTTATACAGTCTGGCACAGCAAATCAAGAAACAGAGTAGGTGAACTCTCAGCCCTGGAATTTAGAAGGGACTGCACAAGGGTCCTTTCCAGAATCATGAAGAAAATCCAAGAAAAGAGCCCTTTGAAGTACCCACTGTCAGGGAGATTGCATGGACCCCACCAACATGATGAGAGAGCCAGAATGGTGCAAGGGAAAGATGAAGTCTCTAGTGCAAAGATTTGTCCAGGACAAGCAGTCGACAGGAGGTGTCTGAGCTGGTCAAAGTTAAGCACAGCTTTGTGTGCATAAACTATATTCTCACTTTACTCAAATCTTGTTTTTTGTGTGCATGTTTCATTAAAAAGGGTATAATATTGGCCTAAATGGTAAAGAGTTAAAATATTTGACATTAGAAGACGATCAAATTATACAAACAATTTTACATCACTCAATCGACCCCACAGAGTCTCATCGCTGCCTCAAGTACATATCTATAGAGGGATATCAACATCTAGTCCTACACAACAGATCTGTACCACTGTGACGTGTATGAATGAGCATTTATTTATATTGTGATGTTACTGACTTATTTCTGTGTTTGTCTATTGCAGGTGATGCTGTGGTGCAACAGTTTGACACCTTCCTCTCTCTGCAAAGCCAGGAATTTCTCTCTTTAAACCTATGGATCAGCGTCTTGATGTTTTTCTTCATGACACTCTCGACCATCTTATCCTGAGCTTCCAAGTTTCTTTCAACGCCTGCTGCTCTTGTCTCATGGGCAAGCTACAGCAGAGCGGGGATTCTCTGTGAACAGGGAAGTGGAGACCTGCAACATTAAAGAAAAAACTGTTGAGGCCCAGAGACTAGTCTGTGACCATGTCAGAGCATGTGGGGGCGTTCTCAAAGTGTCCCTCACAAAGGAACTACTGCTTTCTGTAGCCTCAGCCGGACAAGATACAGGATGTACCTTGATGAAGAGAGAAGGAAGAAAGAGGGTGCCATGCATGGACTTCAGAGGAAAGCATTGGAAGATGAGCTGGGAGAACTGAAAAAGAAAAGTGTTGACGGAGGTGTGCACCAGCCTTCAGAAGGATGCTGATCAACCAGCTGAGAAGGCCGAAAACAAATCTGGCACACTCATGGCTCAGATGATCACACAATCTAATACTGTAAGGAGGACATACAAGGACAAATGCCTTGAACTGAAAAGTGTTGAGACAGAGTTGGAACTAAAAGTCAACGAACTAAGGCACATGCACTAATTATCATAATTCATAAATCCCATTTCAAATTCATTGTAGGGTGACAGTTTATGTAAATTATTTAGATTCTCAAATATCTGAGATTATCAGTCAAATGAAATGCTTGCAATTTAATTCAGAGTTGGATATGGACATTTTATGTGTGTGTGTGTGTATAGTGTTTGCAGTTAGTCATGGACATTAAAAAACATTAAAGTAGATTTGCTGCTACCTGCAGAAACCCTGAATAATACAAGTGACAGACACAACAACATCAGAGTGCACTAATAGTCGTAGTAGAAACAGTTGTAGTAGTGGTGAAAGTAGCAGTACACTTTGAAACAGTGTGTTGTTGCAGACACTAGAGGGCAGCAGTGTGAAGGTTTTATTCTTCACAGCAGCACAGAACAGATAGAAGTACTGTCATAGAAACTGTAGTATGAGCTGATAACTACAGGTTTAAAGTGAGGGCTTGAGGGGAAGAACATCTATGAACAACATAAAGATCATTTCTAATATATTCTATCAAATGTTTTCAAATCATATCAGATATTCTGGAATAATCCTAAATGTAATGAGAGTTTGGAAAGACACAGACAAATGATGTGGTCCTGCTGATAGTTTGATCAGATCAGAAAACACTTCTATGTGTGCTTTTAAAGGTCACTTACAAACAACATATTTAGTCATTTCATTTGGAGTTGGACTTTTTGGCCCCAACCTCTGCCTGAATACCACCTATTTCAAATCCAAGGAGGGTTTTTACAGGCAGAAGCACAGCTGTGGTGGCTTCACCAGTGTCTCCCATTGTGGCTGACCTCTACATGGAGGAAGTAGAGAGCAGAGCCCTGAGCTCCTTCCAGGGAACAGCACCATAACCACTGCTTCAGATATGAGGACCACACCTGGATTTCAACTCTTTTCAAGCCTCCGCTGGCTTCGTCTTTACAAACTAACCCTCTGAACTTTATTTGACATTCTAGTGGAGATCCCAAAGTTTACAAAAATACCAAATGTGTCCGGCTGGATTTTGGGGAAATGTGTCTAAAATGATGCAGCAGACATGTAGAAATGTTCCATTTGATGGAGTCTTGGCTTTGAATATTTCACTCAGTCAAACATCATGTAGCTTTAATGAAGAGACTGAACAACAGAATCCAAATAAAGATGTGATACTGTGTGTGGAAAAGCTTTGATGTGTCATAGAAATGAAATGATGAAATGAAATGACAGAAATGTAAGGGGACGTTTAAGGCTTCAAATCACAGTTGAGGAGTTTTGTGGATTTGTACTTTTGTATTTTCATCACAGCTGTTAAACAACAGATAACAGTCTGTGTTACTAAATTCACCACCAACCTCAATGTGTTTGTGCTGACATGAATGTTTTCTTGTATTTCTGCATCATCGTCACCCACATTGTTTTTTTGTTGTTTTTTTTAGCGATGGAAAACCACACAACAGCTTCAGCCGAGCTGTCAATCAGCAGCAGGGGCTGATGGGAGGTCTGAGGACCTGTTAGAAACCACGTGGCCCTCGTCTGATCTCACAGCTCGTCCTTGTTTGGCCTCAGCTGCATCAGAGCGCCACTTCTCCCCAGGTTCACCAGAGGAAACACCACTGCACAAAATGCTTTTCCTCCCAGCTGCTGCTCTGTGCTGTCTGTGTTCAGGTGAGTGTTTCCAGCCAATCAGGAGCCAACAAACTCAACCTGTAACAAACACTGTCACACTAACCTTCATCTATCTGTCTGTTTCTCTACAGCGCTGGTTGCCATGGCAGCAGAGCTGATTCAGGATGATTTAACATTGACCAGGAGAGTTGATGAAGAAGTCTCCTTCAGCTGTGGACGAACTGAGCAGTGTAGCAGTGACAATGTATACTGGTACCAGAAGAAAGACACAGAAACATTCAGAGCGATTCTTCGCTTTTCCAGACATGGTTGTAACATACTTAACAGGTACGATCATCCTCAGAAAAATGATTTCTCAGCTGTGAATAAACAGAACGGCTGTGAGTTGAAGATCCAAAAAGTTAAACTCTCTCATTCAGCCACCTACTACTGCTCCTGTAGGAAGTCTGGTCTCCACAGTGAGAAATGATGCGAGCAGCCTGTACAAAAACCAACAGATGAACAGATGTCAAACAGTGTTTGTGACAGGAAGAGAGCAGTAAACCACAGCCCAGGTTCACATATTTCACCTCCATCTCAGCCAGAGTCACAAACATACTGAACTGAGGGATTTATTTCATATTATATTGATTCATATTTTGATCAGATACAAACACACACTAACACAATATAGATGAAAGGCTCCAATAACAAACATATATCATTTGGACATTTTGTATAATATAACAACAAATTCCAAAGAAAATATTGGAGCTAAAGATTAAAATGGTCCTCTTTGTTCTGCTGCTGGAATAAAGTCCATTCCTCCCTCACAATACTAATCTGCTCTGAATGAAAACACTTCCAGCAGCACTTGTTGTTTAACACCTTTCAGTAGATTTCAACACATCATTTCACTTTATTACATTTTAAAAGACAAATCTTGGACACATGTCAGCTCAGGATTTTGTCCTTCTAGCAGCGGCTTATTAGGACGCTGATTTTGTTGGACAGATTTCCAGAAACTTCCTCTGGACAGGGTTCATACAGCTTTTTAAGAGGAAAATTCAAGCACTTTTCAAGCACTTTCAAGGTACCTAAACCAAAACCTTCCAGACTGTGGAAGCCTTCATCATCACATCTAATTTGTTCCTATAAATGCAACAAGGACAAATAAAGTGAGCAGAATGACTTTAAACCCACAGCAATCAATGTATATTGTCACTTTGTTTATTTTAGCAGCTGTTCAACTTTGATGCTTTTGACAAATGAAGAAAGACATTTTTGAAATATCAGCTTTCAGATTTCAAATGTGGATTTCCAGTCGACTTTAGCATGAGGATACAGGGAAAAGCTCTCCCTACAATTAATGTCATCTTACTGCTCCAAAAGTAATGTAAGGGGGACATCAGTTCAGGTCACTTGATGTCATTGTATTAAAGTGCATTACATCACAAGTTCATCAAACTAAACAGAAACACAATATGCACAACAACTGACAAATCAAATGTTAACGTTAAGTTGGCACTTTGGCTGAGGAGCTCAACTCATGTTGTTATCGTCTGCAAAATGGTGACGTTAGTAACATTAAACGAGTCGTCCCAGAGCCCGAACGTCAGTTCAATCATACAAGTGGAACTGGAATAACAAGTACGCTAGCTAACGTTAGACTTCATGGAAATAACGTTAATGTTACGTCCAAATTGTGATAGCTAGCCTTCGCTAAATCCAAACAACTCAACCTTCTCAGGCTAATTAACGTTAACAGTCCCAAGCTTGACATATCGTCATATGAGCCAATTCAGGTTATCATGATGCTGCTGGAAGAGATTCTTACCTGAAGACATGCAGGCAGTCACAAACTGACCTCCCACAGACACTTTGCTTTCTTTGACAACTCATTTCCTGTGACTCTGTCCTCGCAGACTCAGACCTCGCCCCATGACTGACGGGTGAACACGCCAGGACAACAAACGAATATGACGATGGGATCGTTTATTTCAAATATTCAAACATTTTTGGTTTGCATGTGTGATTGTGTCGATGAAACAAGATTATGTTGAAGATAGTGGTGTGTCGGTCGTGAAAGTATCATTCAGTATGAACTAATCTTTTATATGACTCGGGAGTAATGAGTAGTCTCAGTGAGTGATTCCTTCATTTTGATACATTTACATTCTTTACATTTAGTCATTTCACTAACAAGGACCACGCCAATAGATTCAATTTTAAATGGGTTCATTGCAAGTGATGGAAAGGGTGCGCCGGGATGATGACTTATAGGAGAGAAGAAGGGATGAAGGGTCGACGGTATGGAGGCCCGGAGGTATGAGGCGCTGAGGGCTGGAGGTGTATGAAGGGATGGGGGGATGCAGCGACGTAGGTCGGAGGGAGGAGGGAACAGGGTTGTTGGTGGATGGAGGTTGACAGGTATTGGGAAGGCTGGATGGAACCCGGGAGTTGAGACTCTGGTTGGGGGAACCGTCTCTCCGTAGCTCTATGTCCTGTGGTTCCTGTGTATGAATGAAAGAGAGAAGAGAAAAGAGAGAGAGATAACAAAAGAAAGAGGGTTTTGGGGGGAGGGATCTGAAAACGGCATCGAAGAAGGAGTGAACGGATGAGGCGTGTTTAAGTACATGTGAAGCGGAAATGGGATGAATCCAAGGCGTGGACCTTGTTCCTGAACCTAGTTATAAAACTTCATTTAGCTGACGCTTTTATCCAAGGCGCCTTCAGTATCTTGCCCAAGGACACTTCCACATGCAGACTGGAGGAGCCGGGGATTGAACCACCGATCAGCTGATTAGTGGACAACCCGCTCTACCTCCTGACCCACAGCTGCCCCAGTAAATTCCCTCGCCACAAGGCAGCTACATGGCCGCTCAGGCTGTGTGACGAGCAGTAAGCACAAACAGTTCATTCAGCACGATGAGATGGCCTAAAGAGAGGAGGTCCGAGCCCGGACATCTTGAACAACAGACAACGACCTCCATCTCAACATCAGCAAACAAAGGACCTGATTGTGCACTACAGGAAGTGACAGAGAGGACACGCCTCCTTCACCATCAATGGGACTACAGTGGAGAGAGTCAGCAGCTTCAGGTTCCTCAGGGTTCACATCAGCAAGGAGCCCTGAGGGGTGCTGGTCTAAGAGTCAGGGTGGAGGATGTGGTGGTGCCTATCCTCAGAGTCTGGAGTCTGCCCATCAGGAAGTTCAGAATCCAGTCACAAAGAGAAGTGTTGACTTCAAGATCTGTGAGTTTGGTGATGAGCTTGGTGGGCTCAGTCAGTGATCTTGAATGTTGAACTGTAGTCAATGAAAAACATTCTCCTCCATTTTAAGGTCCTGTATCTCCGTCCAGATGACAGTGATGTGAAGTGATCTTTGAGGGAGTGATCAGTATAATTTACTATAGTGAGTGCTCGATGTGTGACGGCTCTGTGGTTCATGTCTGAGAGAGAGTGTGAAGGCCGACGATTTTAGAGGCAGCATGTGTGATGCTGCTAAGTTTGTTCTTGTTGGAGATGGTCAACATGGTGAAGAAGCAGGAGGAACAGGACAACAGGATGGGTTGAATTCTACTTTTGTAAAACAACAACAGGAGATTGGCAGCAACAGACAGAGCTTTGAGTTCATGGAAACATTGAACCTTTGTTGAGATGGTTTATGGATAGAAGTGATGTGCTGATCAAAACTGAGTTTATTGTCTGTAGTGAGTCCAATATATTTCAAGTTGTTGACCTGTTCTGCTGTCTTGCCATGGATGGAGGAGGGTTCAGTCGAGTGTGGGTTGTGTTTGACGTGCTAATGAGCAGTTCAGACCAGACAAATGGAGTTTTGATAGGCTGTAACAGAGTTATTGTCATTGAGTAGTCTGAGAATGGCAGTGTCATCAGAGTATTTGAAGTATGTGGTGATGGTGTGGGGCTGGTCCAGTCATTTGTGTAGAGGAAGGAACTGAGGACACAGCCCTGAGGGGCTCTGCTGTTGGTGATGACACTGTCTATTCTAACAGCCTGTGGTCTGTTGCTGAGGAAGTTGTGAATCCAGTGGATGAGGAGTGGAGGGATGTTGAGGTTTCTTCATCATCTGGTGCTGTTGAATTGGATTGAAGGTGGAGATGAAGTCACCAAAGAGGACTGTAGGGAAGCTGACTGCTGATTCCAGATGTTGAAGGAGGGGGTGGAGGAGGCATGCCACAGCATCCTCCGTCCCTCGTTTGGCCCTGGTGGGGGTCCAGCTGTGGTCTGACAAGCTGGCAGGATGGTGTTCAGGATCAGTTTTTCCACATGGTGGTGGAGATGGTGGTGGATGTTTTCCAGATGTGGGTATTGATGGTGTCCTGTAGGACTGACAGAAGATAGAGTGGAGGATGGCAGAGAGCTCCATGGCACAGAGCTTGAGCCCCTTAGCTGGGATGCCATCTGGCCCTGGTGCCTTGCCAGGCTTGCACCTGCCCAGCAGCTGTTGGAAATCCTCCTGTGTGAAGGAGGGATGAGCAGGTTCATGAAAGGGAAAGGCACTCAGCAGCTCCTCACAGACAGCAGACTGATTATGGATGTCAAAGTGTTTAGAAAGTGTTCAGAGTGCCTGCAAAGGTGTTGGAGTCAGTTATTGTGGAGTGACTTTGACTTGATTCACAATCACTTCATGCTTTGACTTTATGAAAGGATTGTTTTGTGTTCATTTGGACTCTCAGCTGACACATTCAACAGCAGGCAGGTTTTTGTATTACGCTTTTTCACTGTGATGACTACATCTTTGGCTCTGGAACTAAACTGTATGTAACAGGTAAGAATAAACATTCATTTTCCTTCAGTTGTTTATTGAACAAGTTGAAAATGTGTTTTTAATGAGTTTCTGCTGCTTCAGGCTTTACATGTTAGTTTTTTCATCATTAGTAGAGAATTCTTGCAGCCATGCAGCTATTGTTCCATAAAAAAGGTTCATAATTCATGAAAAGATGTTTAAATCTCACTGCACAACTGAAGTTATTCTTTATTTCTGCACCACATCAAACTGATTTATAGAGAAAAAGTATGATATTGGCAATGTTACAAATATACAGTATTTGATCATCTCACTAATTCAGCACCATCTCAGGATAATTCATAAATCATTTGAAATGGTCAAATTTACCTCATGACAACTGTATTTTATATGATGGTACATATGTCTTTTAGTGGAAGATATATTTCTACATGAAGGCAAACACATACTGAATATGATATTACAATAAATAGAATGTATGCATACTAATTTATATATTTATATAAATGATATAGGATGATATATAATGTCACACATACATATATATTTGTATCTTAATACACTAAATATAAATATTATATGATGCTTCACATCATTTCAAATATATAACAGTAAATATATTTTGTAAAGTATATGGTGGTAAATATTATGTGTCAGATACTGCACACATTATCATTCATACAAGACTTAGATTATTATATTATATTAGGTTATATTAAATTATATGTGAAGTTCCCGTCATGAATCAATAAAGTCTGATCTTTGTTATATTATATTATACAGCAGTCTTTATTCCATTTGACAAATTCCAACATATCATTGTAATTGTGTCTAAAAGTTCAAATATTTATGAAATTATTGATGTATTGATTTGTTTTTTTAGTGGCTGGGCTAAAGGGGGCTGAATTTTTATTTTTTATTTACTTCTTTAAACAAAAAAATGCTGACAAATTCAATATAAAGCTGCCAGCATATCAGTTTAAATAAATAATCATATAACGTGTCATTAAGGACTTAAATGTGGTCATAAATCTGTCAGTCTCCCTTCACTTCGTAGTGTACGGTACAGAGAGCCCCTTTGGTGCGCTGTTATCCAGTCCAGTTTTCCTGTGAGCTTGCTCGCGGCTCGGTACCCGCAGCCGTTGGTACTTCTACCGCTGCACACAGAGCCGAACAGAACACCGTTAGAAGAAGAACATGAATGGATGGATGAAGAATGGATAGAAGAAAGTTTCCACTAAACTTTAGCTCTCACATACATATATTTTCTTCAGACATGTATGTATGTATGTGAGAGGGCCAGAATGAATAATGTCTTGAACGGCCCCTCATATTTTAGTGTTCAGGTTACATTCTGATATTAAAATGTTGTATGCTGTGTCTTATTTGTCTGATAGATGTAAAGGAGATCAGATTATCTGGCTCTGGATCTACTCGGTGCTCTGGAAGAGTTGAAATCCTTCACAACAATATCTGGGGAACAGTCTGTGATGATGAGTGGGACTTAAATGATGCTCAGGTGGTGTGCAGACAGTTGGACTGTGGTACAGCAGTGAGTGTCCCTCAGTCGGCCCGTTTTGGTGAAGGAACTGGACAAATCTGGCTCGATGATGTGGCCTGTGCAGGAAGTGAAGGTTCTCTAACTGAGTGTCAGCACAGAGGATTCAGGCAACACGACTGTGGACATGGTGAGGACGCTGGTGTGATCTGTTCAGGTGAGAAAACTTTTAAATCTCTTTGTAATAATAATAATAATAACAATACTAAGAATAATTGTGTCTTCTGGGCACTGCCAAGGTGCCATTAAGCAAGGTACCGAACCCCCCAACTGCTCCCACGGCGCCGCACTGTGTGGCTGCCCATCACTCCACCAACTCTCCACATTTACATGTCTATAAGACCTCGTGTATTTTCTTAAAATGCATGTAAAAACTTGAATAACGAAAAAAAGAATTTCCCCTCGAGGGACAGATAAAGTCTATTCTATTATTTCTATTCTGCTCATGATAACTATCTAACTGACCGGTGAAAACGACACAGTGAGTGTTGTACACTGGAAGGCAGAGCACTTTATTATCTCTGTTATCTGACACAATATTCATGAGGTCTGACTCAATGAAATTCAGACTCAGTACTATGCCTTAAAGTCAGGACAGTAAGTATTCATCACTGCTGGTAGTAACAGTTAGTTAGCTCCAGCTAACAGCAGAAAGTCCATGTAATTCATGACATGCTCCATGTTTGACACATAAAAACCTGGCTTTCACACTGCAGACAATCTCTGCACGTCTTACCTTTGTTGTTTTATTCCAGCTGTAAAGAACGCTGCTGCTTAGCTAGCTAGGTAGTGTTCATGCACTGTGAAGGTCCTGGTTGTTCACAGAGTTCAGTGTGCGCTCTCTTTACCATATCTTTGGGCTGACTTCCTTCTGGAGCATCAGCTGTGTTTATCACTTTACGCATGGATGCACACCGTGAAACAGGAGCTGAGCTCATTCACGTATGATTATCATCAGTGGATAATAACAATAATAATTACACTAATAATAATCACTCCACCTGTTGGCCTGTAGGAGTCAGGGCAGAGGAGCACAGTGAGGGAGAGGGGAGAGAACTCGACTGGAAAGGTGAGTCTAAAGGATTTCATAGAATAGAGTCATGTGACGCAGACAGTCTTGGAATTTTATTCTCAAAAAAACTCAGTTTGAATATGAAATATGAAACATTTCAGTCAAGGTGCACCAAATAAGACTTATTTAACTTGAGCTTTTATTTGAGAGTAATGATTAGAAAGTGGAGAAAGACAAGTTATATACACACATATATAATTATATTAAAAAATTATTATTATATAGTAATTTTGTGCTCGAGCGCTACGTTCGCTCACATCCTCTCCTTGGGGATAAGCCCCCCCTCTCCTTAAAACCTAGTGACGCCTCTGGGCTGGGCTAAAGTATATGGTGGTAAATGTATAATATGTTCTGGATATTGGAATCATTAAAATGACAGTTGCATTCTGTGTGTAGGTAAATATGTAACTTATAATAATATGTATATTAACCCTCATACAGAAAAACAATTGTCCACTATATGAAGGTCAATTTCATCATTATATTATATTATATTCTCAGTAATAGTAATGAATGTGACATTCTAGTGAATGGACTACATTCAAATAAAGAAACAAATTGAATTGTCTTTATTTTCCAACATGTGATGACATGACATGATAACTGTGTTTGATATGAAGGTGAATACAGTATATGTACAGTAAATATGCAGGTAGTGAAGCCCGTGGTGAGCGTGTACCCAGCAGCATCCAGAGCCCACCTGGAGGGGATGAGCTCCCTGCTGTGTGTGGCCTCAGCCATGTTTCCTCCTCTGGTCAAGTTCTCCTGGAAAAGACAAAAGGAGGACGGTCCTCTGGAGGAGGTGCACCGTGATGTGGGAGAGCAGCTGGAGCTCAGAGAGTCGGGACGCACCGCCTCCATCTTACTGATCCATCGGCACGAGAGCAGCACATATAAATACCGCTGCTCCGTCCAGCACGAGGGGGGCACAGTGGAGGCCCAAACAGAACAAGGTAATGAAGGCTTGGTGACTGTGTTCAGCAGTGATTCAGCTTCATGTGGAGACGCTGTCAAAGAGAGCAGAGGAGCAGAGGACTGACATTTCTTTTTGACTCCTTTTCTGTTGCAGAGGATCCAGGTTTTGTCCCGTCTCAGTACAAGGTGAAGCTGTTGTGTCTGCTGTACACAGTGCTGATAGTGAAGAGTCTGGTGTACTGCTGTGGACTCTCTCTGCTGATGATCCTCAGAAACAAGGGACCGTCCACCAACTGCACACATGCTGACTGACTGTTTTCTGCTCGCCTTTTCTCACCATCAAATCTCATCAATTCATCTCATTGATCACTTTGATCAGCAGTCAGAAATGTTGAATTTTGACGTCTTGTTGTTGGTTGTTAAATTTATCTTTTGATGCACAGGTTAGATACAGTCATGCTAACAATATAAATACATATATACACATATATATTTGCAGTTCAATTCTGTGCTGTAGTGTTATTTTGATCCTCTAGTTTATTTCCACTTTTAATTGTGACTTGTATAATAATAGAAAATGAAGGTTCAGTGCTGACCCCCTTTTATAATTGTGTCAGTGTGGATGTAAATCTCTATGCTGATGACACTGTTGTTTACACACATGAACAAACAGCAGAGCGAGCTGCTCTGAAGCTACAACTGCTATAAAATGATGACACAGCGGCTCCATCAGTCGGGCTGAAGTTTGAATGTGGGCAAAATGATGGCTGTGTTTATTTTTCATCAACCAATAAAATGACACTTCACTATTACAGCTTCATCAAGATGAAATGGATTGGTATAGTTACTGATTATACATAAATTAAGATTCATATTTATGTGACACATTTCAAGACAGAGTCACAAAATGCTTCACAGAGAAAAACAAAAGTTATTGCAGAAATATATTTTCATAAAGTTCTATATGACATAATTTACAGTCAGATTTGAAACCTGTTAAAAATGAACAGATGAATCGAAATTGTCTTTGTATTGATGTTGTTAAAAATGTCTGCACGCTCTGATCCTTTCCCACATGTCCTAATATGTTGTATTATGTTACAAGTTGGGCTCAGGCTGGAGAAACTGTCATTAAACTGTCACCTTTACAGAATCAATAAAACTGTTTTTTTGTCTTTAACCAGAGTGGATGGTTGTAACTGTCATTGTGTTATTAATGTGAAAAAGTGCAGCTAACGGTGAGGAGGCTGCAGAGCAGAAACCCACACAGCCCGTCTGCTGCACGAAAGGAAGTGTTGATTCGCTCTCACAGTTTTTTATGAGTCCTAATAACCACTGAGAACAGATTCATATCTGCAGCTGTACACACTCATGAACTCCTCTCCCTCTCTGTGGTCGTTTGTCTTTCCTCTTGTTGTCTGTAAGCCTTTTTCACACTGAGCCCTCCACCCACAACATCTTCTAATCTCTAACTATGAAATAACACTTCATTGTTTAATAAAACAACTGAAGGACACACTTCACTTCATATTTAGGATGTCGTCAGTATTCATCTAAAATGTAGAAAATAAAAATAATAAAGAAAAACTATTGAATGAGAAGGTGTGTCCTACTTTTTGACTGGTACTGTATGAATATACTCTATTATATATTATATTATATATACATTACCTAATATCTATTATACTGTATATTGTGTTTTATTTATCTATTTGTTGCATTTTACTTAAATGACGTTAAATTACTGAATAAAAATGACATAAAAATGTAGAAACAGTTGTGATACATGTGATATTATTTGAAGGGATGTTTGTTCTGTTATGTATGTTGTAACTCTGAACAGTTTGATCATTTTCACCATGAAAAACTGTTGGAAGAATGACAACATATTGCAGCTGTCTCAGCAGACCAGACATGTGTGACATTACATGTCTCTGTACGCTGTTAGATAGGTGTCACACCAATAAATAAGCTCTTCCACCATGGCTGTGTGACACATTTGAAACTAAAGTTTATCATATGGTGGATTTCTGTGTTTGCTGCTGGTGCTGACATTAAACATCAGAGAGAAACACCACCACCCTGTGGTTAGTCAGAGGAAGTGCAAGGAGAGCCAGATGATGCTAATGATGGTCGCCATGACGACGTGATGATGCTCTTACCTCTTATTTTACAGCAACACAGCGACATCTAGTGGATAAAAAACACACAGCAGTAGATGACGAGTATTACTGGTATTATTGTTGTTACTACTTCTAAAAAGAATTCAAATACTTTTTCTACTGCAGCAACAGAACACACTGTGTTTCCTATAATAATACAACATGAGAGAGTACCTCAGGGCTCTGTTCTCGGCCCTCTGCTTTTCTCTCTTTATGTTTCACCTCTTGGTCAAATCATACACAGTCACGGTATTAATGTCACTGCTACGCTGATGATACTCTGCTGTATGTGTCTATAAAGGCAGACGATCATTCACAAATGATTCAGTTAGAGGCCTGCTTGTCTGCTGTGAAAAACTGGATGTCACATCATTTCCAGCTCCTAAATTCTGATCAAACTGAGATGCTGGTCATTGGTCCTGCTCCACATGAACACCAGTTTGATCAAGTAACAGTAACTCTCAATGACTGTGTGACTTCAAAATGAAACAGAAAATCTCAAATCAAAAGAGAAACACAAAATACAAGTGACAGACACAACAACATCAGAGTGCACTAATAGTCGTAGTAGAAACAGTTGTAGTCGTGGTGAAAGCAGCAGTACACTTTGAAACAGTGTGTTGTTGCAGACACTAGAGGGCAGCAGTGTGAAGGTTTTATTCTTCACAGCAGCACAGAACAGATAGAAGTACTGTCATAGAAACTGTAGTATGAGCTGATAACTACAGGTTTAAAGTGAGGGCTTGAGGGGAAGAACATCTATGAACAACATAAAGATCATTTCTAATATATTCTATCAAATGTTTTCAAATCATATCAGATATTCTGGAATAATCCTAAATGTAATGAGAGTTTGGAAAGACACAGACAAATGATGTGGTCCTGCTGATAGTTTGATCAGATCAGAAAACACTTGTATGTGTGCTTTTAAAGGTCACTTACAAACAACATATTTAGTCATTTCATTTGGAGTTGGACTTTTTGGCCCCAACCTCTGCCTGAATACCACCTATTTCAAATCCAAGGAGGGTTTTTACAGGCAGAAGCACAGCTGTGGTGGCTTCACCAGTGTCTCCCATTGTGGCTGACCTCTACATGGAGGAAGTAGAGAGCAGAGCCCTGAGCTCCTTCCAGGGAACAGCACCATAACCACTGCTTCAGATATGAGGACCACACCTGGATTTCAACTCTTTTCAAGCCTCCGCTGGCTTCGTCTTTACAAACTAACCCTCTGAACTTTATTTGACATTCTAGTGGAGATCCCAAAGTTTCCAAAAATACCAAATGTGTCCGGCTGGATTTTGGGGAAATGTGTCTAAAATGATGCAGCAGACATGTAGAAATGTTCCATTTGATGGAGTCTTGGCTTTGAATATTTCACTCAGTCAAACATCATGTAGCTTTAATGAAGAGACTGAACAACAGAATCCAAATAAAGATGTGATACTGTGTGTGGAAAAGCTTTGATGTGTCATAGAAATGAAATGATGAAATGAAATGACAGAAATGTAAGGGGACGTTTAAGGCTTCAAATCACAGTTGAGGAGTTTTGTGGATTTGTACTTTTGTATTTTCATCACAGCTGTTAAACAACAGATAACAGTCTGTGTTACTAAATTCACCACCAACCTCAATGTGTTTGTGCTGACATGAATGTTTTCTTGTATTTCTGCATCATCGTCACCCACATTGTTTTTTTGTTGGTTTTTTTAGCGATGGAAAACCACACAACAGCTTCAGCCGAGCTGTCAATCAGCAGCAGGGGCTGATGGGAGGTCTGAGGACCTGTTAGAAACCACGTGGCCCTCGTCTGATCTCACAGCTCGTCCTTGTTTGGCCTCAGCTGCATCAGAGCGCCACTTCTCCCCAGGTTCACCAGAGGAAACACCACTGCACAAAATGCTTTTCCTCCCAGCTGCTGCTCTGTGCTGTCTGTGTTCAGGTGAGTGTTTCCAGCCAATCAGGAGCCAACAAACTCAACCTGTAACAAACACTGTCACACTAACCTTCACCTATCTGTCTGTTTCTCTACAGCGCTGGTTGCCATGGCAGCAGAGCTGATTCAGGATGATTTAACATTGACCAGGAGAGTTGATGAAGAAGTCTCCTTCAGTTGTAGACAAACTGGACAGTGTGATTATGATAATGATCTATACTGGTACCAGAAGAAAGACACAGAAACATTCAGACTGATTCTTCGTATTCAGAGGTGGAGTTGTAACATAATTGAAAGGCACAATCATCCTCAGAAAAATGATTTCTCAGCTGTGAATAAACAGAACGTCTGTGCGTTGAAGATCCAGAAAGTTAAACTCTCTCATTCAGCCACCTACTACTGCTCCTGTGAGAAGAGAGATCCCCACAGTGAGAAATGATGCGAGCAGCCTGTACAAAAACCAACAGATGAACAGATGTCAAACAGTGTTTGTGACAGGAAGAGAGCAGTAAACCACAGCCCAGGTTCACATATTTCACCTCCATCTCAGCCAGAGTCACAAACATACTGAACTGAGGGATTTATTTCATATTATATTGATTCATATTTTGATCAGATACAAACATATATATATATAACAATAACAAACATATATCATTTGGACATTTTGTATAATATAACAACAAATTCCAAAGAAAACATTGGAGCTAAAGATTAAAATAGTCCTCTTAGGACACGTGATGCAGCGAGGATAGACAGACGTGCCTCCGAGAGCTCCCGACAATACACAATTAAAATTATCCTTTGACTGACTTATACCACCCAAACTCTGAAGTAAAGTTGACTTTAAGTCGACTTTAAGTAACTGTATGAATACCACATCCAAATGGAAGCTAAACTACCTCGCTGGTCCTGCATTTAGCTAAAGCTGGCTCCAGCCATCCACATGCTAGCATCCGACATGACGAGCATGGTGAAGAGGGAGGGAACCCAGGTGAGAGCTCGACTCACATTCTCAGAGAGATACGGGAAGGAAACCAAAAACTCGCTACCCAACTTGATTCTAAGCTGACGGAGATTAATAATGCTATCACGAATCTGGATAAAACAATGAACGGCCTGGTCACGAGAGTTACACAGGCAGAAAACCGCATCAGCGACGTGGAAGATACGCTAGTGGGTCTGGACAAAACAGTGCTTCAGCTACGTAGACAGAATGAATGCCTGCTTGAAAAAGTTGACCAACTCGAAAATTACAGCAGGCGTAACAACATCCAAATCATAAATCTACCGGAGGGTTGTGAAGGCACGAACCCAGTCAAGTTTTTCACTGACTGGCTCCCCTCCACTCTGGGCTCTGACAACTTCCCCGACCCCATCATCATAGAGCGGGCGCACAGAGCACTCTTCCCCAGACCACCCCCCCGATAAGAAACCGAGACCCATCATAATCAGACTTCTGAAGTACCAAGACAGAGAGAGGGTCCTGCGCCACCTCTTACAGAAAGAGTGAGGGTGTTAACCCCTGAACTGGGTGTTTGTCGATGCAGCTATGGGGGTGTGTTAGATCTGCACTTGGGGATATCAGACATATGCGATATGCGACTCTATACAGATGGCGAATTGCACTGTTTTTGTTCAATATCAGTGCTGTTATGGGTGGGAATAAGTATCGTTCTATTTTCTGTGGGATGGGCCTTATCCTTGTTAACCTTGTTTTCTTTTATGTCTTCTTGTTTTGACTATTATCAATGTGTTACCTGGCGCAATATTTGAATACCTCAACTCAAATATCTACTTTATGAACATATCCTAGCCTAAGCTACCAACGATCTATCAAGTATCACCATAAAGTAACAACATGGCTAAGGTGAAATTCACATCATTTAATGTAAATGGGTTGAATGGACCAGTTAAAAGGAAAAGAGTATATGATTATTTGAAAAAGTTGAAAACTGAGATAGCATTTATACAGGAAAGCCACCTTACTAAAACTGAACATCAAGTTAAAGAGGAAATGGGTAGGGCAAGTATATGCATCTTCATTTAACTCAAAAGCAAGAGGAGCTGTAATATTATTACATAAGAATCTACCCTTCTCTATGGAAAAAATATTTCTGACCCAGCTGGACGATATGTACTGATTCAAGGCAATATGTACTCTGAAACTTGGACACTCCTAAATGTGTACGCCCCAAATTACGACGATCACTCCTTTATTCAAGAATTATTTCTTAAAGTGTCTGAATGCTCTGGGAATGTATTGATAGGAGGAGATTTCAACTTTTGCCTTGACCCAATTATGGATAGGTCCTCAAACACTGTAGTGACAAGGACTAAAGCAGCCAGATCCACACTGGCCTTTATGAAAGACCTAAACCTTTGTGACGCCTGGAGACACCTTCACCCCACAACTAGGGATTACTCCTTCTATTCATGCCCACATAATTCCCATACAAGGATAGATCTTTTTCTTATATCTAACCAATTAACCCATAGAGTCCTGGAATCAGAATATCAACCTAGGATTATCTCAGACCACTCTCCACTGACACTGTTGTTCGTTGTTAATACCAGAGAAAGTACATATAGTCATATAGATGGCGGCTGAACCCAACCCTGCTCAAGAAACCAGATTTTTGTCAATTCATGAGGGACCAAATAAAGTTCTTTTGTGAAACAAACTGCCCCTCCACCTCCAACAGCTTTGTAATATGGGACACAATGAAAGCCTACCTGAGAGGACAGATTATTTCTTACACCAATGGCTTAAAGAAAAAACACATGGCTGAAATTAATGAGTTGGAGAAGGAAATCTCACATTTAGAGAAAGAACATCAAATGTCATGCTCCAGAGAAATATATCAATCGTTAGTAAACAAAAAGCTTAAATATAATCTGCGGAACACTTACAGAATAGAAAAAAACATCCTTAGAATCAAACAGAGATATTATGAATATAAGATATTATGGGGGAGAAAGCACAGAAAGTTCTGGCTTGGCAGCTGAAGGCAGAAGAGGCCTCAAGAGCCATCAACTCCATAGAAACCGAAAATGGGAATGTGACAGGAAACCCAAAAGGAATTAATGACTGTTTCAAAAACTAATATTCCTCATTATATACAATGGAATCCCCAGATGATCTAAGCATGATCGATTCATTTTTAACAAACATTGACCTACCAAAATTAACAGAGGAGGAACAGGAGGAGATAAGTTGCCCCCTGCCATCTCCTCTTTAAATTCAAATAAATTGCCTGGTGAAGACGGTTTCCCCCCTGAATTTTATCGCTGGTCACTGGAGTTGGCTGGGACTGCGACTGAAGAGCGGGGGTTGCTGGAGTCGGCCGGGCCGCCAACGGAGGAACAAGAGCAGGAGTTTATTATTATTTTTATATATATATAGTTTTTATGTATTTTCTTTATTTTCCTACAGGGGCTAGACTAGTTTCTCTGAGGCTTGCAGAGATGAAGGCGGTACCCCCCTGGAGGTCGGCGGTGAGGCCAGCGAAGGCGGAGCCCCTCTGGAGGCCGGTGGAGACGAGGGCAGAGAGGCCGGCAGCGGAGCCCTTCTGGAGGCCGTTGGCGCCCCACTGGCAGCCGGAGAGCAGGAGGAACTAGAGGAACTGGAGGGTGCTGTGGAGTTGGCCAGGACAGCAATGGAGGAGCAAGGGCACCAGGAGTAGGCCGGACCGACAACTGAAGAGCAGGGGTTGCTGGAGTCGGCCGGGACGGCGACTGAAGAGCGGGGGCAGGAGTCGGCCGGGCCGCCGACGGAGGGACAGGGACTGGTGTCGGCTAGGCTGCCGACTGAAGAGCAGGAGTCGGCCACGCCACCGCCGGAAGAGCAGGAACTGGAGTCGGCCGGACCTCTAACGGAAGAGCAGGAGGGGAAAGAGTTGGCCGAGAGGTGGTCCACTGACCCAGCTCAGCAGAAAAAAGCTGCAATTGGGCCACCAGTCCATCCATGTGCTCCTGCCACTTCAAAAGTACCTCCTCCAGCCGACGGTTCCTAGTTCCATTTTAGGCCACCAGAAATTCCCACTGGGTCCAATAATGGTCTGTCCGTTCTATCACGGGGGGAGTGGGGAGGAACAGGAGAAGGACCCAAATGCAGGTAAATGTGGGTAAACAAAAACTAATTTTAATAACCAAAAAGCGGCTGGGAAAAAACAGGCAAAACACAAACAAAAGACTCAAAGAAACAAGCAAATATTCCAGAAGCATAAGAAACAGAAACGGCCAGATAATCACAGATACCACAAACACATGAACACAAGAAACCAAAAAGAACATGAAACCATGAACAGACAGACAAGGAAACAAAGGAAACACAGGAACTAAATAGACAGGACTAATCAGACAAAGGTGAAACAAATCAGGGGCAGGTGCAAAATCAAAAAGGGTGGGAAACAAGACAAGAAGTAGAAGACAAGACAGACAGTGGAACTACAAAATAAAACAGGAAACACAAACAAACTCAAAACTATGACAGCGGCTTTTTAGGACGCTGATTTTTTTTGGACAGATTTCCAGAAACTTCCTCTGGACAGGGTTCATACAGCTTTAAGAGGAAAATTCAAGCACTTTTCAAGCACTTTCAAGGTACCTAAACCAAAACCTTCCAGACTGTGGAAGCCTTCATCATCACATCTAATTTGTTCCTATAAATGCAACGAGGACAAATAAAGTGAGCAGAATGACTTTAAACCCACAGCAATCAATGTATATTGTCACTTTGTTTATTTTAGCAGCTGTTCAACTTTGATGCTTTTGACAAATGAAGAAAGACATTTTTGAAATATCAGCTTTCAAATTTCAAATATGGATTTCCAGTCGACTTTAGCATGAGGATACAGGGAAAAGCTCTCCCTACAATTAATGTCATCTTACTGCTCCAAAAGTAATGTAAGGGGGACATCAGTTCAGGTCACTTGATGTCATTGTATTAAAGTGCATTACATCACAAGTTCATCAAACTAAACAGAAACACAATATGCACAACAACTGACAAATCAAATGGAAAACACAGCTTATGTTATATAATGAGGGGGGTAGTAAAAAAGAATGTGCTTTTACAGCTACTGCTGTTTGCTCAATGAATCATAACTGTAATCATAATTAGGCTAACGTTACTGTAACAAGCTTTCTGTTGAACTAACTTACATCAGAAGTAACGTAGCTCCATTTTAGCTAAATGTCCACACCGTTGTCTCATGAATTAGTCTCATGTTCCAAAACAAATCCAAAAGAAAATTGTTTCATTACGTCGTGGTTATGACAATATTAGCCTTGCTAATGTTATCTTAGCATAAAGAACATGAAACCATCGGGGGCTAACGTTAACGTTAAGTTGGCACTTTGGCTGAGGAGCTCAACTCATGTTGTTATCGTCTGCAAAATGGTGACGTTAGTAACATTAAACGAGTCGTCCCAGAGCCCGAACGTCAGTTCAATTATACAAGTGGAACTGGAATAACAAGTACGCTAGCTAACGTTAGACTTCATGGAAATAACGTTAATGTAACGTCCAAATTGTGATAGCTAGCCTTCGCTAACTCCAAACAACTCAACCTTCTCAGGCTAATTAACGTTAACAGTCCAAGCTTGACATATCGTCATATGAGCCAATTCAGGTTATCATGATGCTGCTGGAAGAGATTCTTACCTGAAGACATGCAGGCAGTCACAAACTGACCTCCCACAGACACTTTGCTTTCTTTGACAACTCATTTCCTGTGACTCTGTCCTCGCAGACTCAGACCTCGCCCCATGACTGACGGGTGAACATGCCAGGACAACAAACGAATATGACGATGGGATCGTTTATTTCAAATATTCAAACATTTTTGGTTTGCATGTGTGATTGTGTCGATGAAACACCAGATTATGTTGAAGATAGTGGTGTGTCGGTCGTGAAAGTATCATTCAGTATGAACTAATCTTTTATATGACTCTGGAGTAATGAGTAGTCTCAGTGAGTGATTCCTTCATTTTGATACATATACATTTAGTCATTTAGCTGACGCTTTTATCCAAGGCGTCTTACAGGGAACAATCTGGGGTTCAGTACCTTGCCCAAGGACACTTAAGCAATGCAGACTGGAGGAGCCGGGGATTGAACCACCGATCAGCTGATTAGTGGACGTCCAGTCACAAAGAGAAGTGTTGACTTCAAGATCTGTGAGATTGATGATGAGCTTGGTGGGCTCAGTCAGTGATCTTGAATGTTGAACTGTAGTCCATGAAAAATATTCTCCTCCATTTTAAGGTCCTGTATCTCCGTCCAGATGACAGTGATGTGAAGTGATCTTTGAGGGAGTGATCAGTATAATTTACTATAGTGAGTGCTCGATGTGTGACGGCTCTGTGGTTCATGTCTGAGAGAGAGTGTGTGAAGGCCGACGATTTTAGAGGCAGCATGTGTGATGCTGCTAAGTTTGTTCTTGTTGGAGATGGTCAACATGGTGAAGAAGCAGGAGGAACAGGACAACAGGATGGGTTGAATTCTACTTTTGTAAAACAACAACAGGAGATTGGCAGCAACAGACAGAGCTTTGAGTTCATGGAAACATTGAACCTTTGTTGAGATGGTTTATGGATAGAAGTGATGTGCTGATCAAAACTGAGTTTATTGTCTGTAGTGAGTCCAATATATTTCAAGTTGTTGACCTGTTCTGCTGTCTTGCCATGGATGGAGGAGGGTTCAGTCGAGTGTGGGTTGTGTTTGACGTGCTAATGAGCAGTTCAGACCAGACAAATGGAGTTTTGATAGGCTGTAACAGAGTTATTGTCATTGAGTAGTCTGAGAATGGCAGTGTCATCAGAGTATTTGAAGTATGTGGTGATGGTGTGGGGCTGGTCCAGTCATTTGTGTAGAGGAAGGAACTGAGGACACAGCCCTGAGGGGCTCTGCTGTTGGTGATGACACTGTCTATTCTAACAGCCTGTGGTCTGTTGCTGAGGAAGTTGTGAATCCAGTGGATGAGGAGTGGAGGGATGTTGAGGTTTCTTCATCATCTGGTGCTGTTGAATTGGATTGAAGGTGGAGATGAAGTCACCAAAGAGGACTGTAGGGAAGCTGACTGCTGATTCCAGATGTTGAAGGAGGGGGTGGAGGAGGCATGCCACAGCATCCTCCGTCCCTCGTTTGGCCCTGGTGGGGGTCCAGCTGTGGTCTGACAAGCTGGCAGGATGGTGTTCAGGATCAGTTTTTCCACATGGTGGTGGAGATGGTGGTGGATGTTTTCCAGATGTGGGTATTGATGGTGTCCTGTAGGACTGACAGAAGATAGAGTGGAGGATGGCAGAGAGCTCCATGGCACAGAGCTTGAGCCCCTTAGCTGGGATGCCATCTGGCCCTGGTGCCTTGCCAGGCTTGCACCTGCCCAGCAGCTGTTGGAAATCCTCCTGTGTGAAGGAGGGATGAGCAGGTTCATGAAAGGGAAAGGCACTCAGCAGCTCCTCACAGACAGCAGACTGATTATGGATGTCAAAGTGTTTAGAAAGTGTTCAGAGTGCCTGCAAAGGTGTTGGAGTCAGTTATTGTGGAGTGACTTTGACTTGATTCACAATCACTTCATGCTTTGACTTTATGAAAGGATTGTTTTGTGTTCATTTGGACTCTCAGCTGACACATTCAACAGCAGGCAGGTTTTTGTATTACGCTTTTTCACTGTGTCTACTACATCTTTGGCTCTGGAGCTAAACTGTATGTAACAGGTAAGAATAAACATTCATTTTCCTTCAGTTGTTTATTGAACAAGTTGAAAATGTGTTTTTAATGAGTTTCTGCTGCTTCAGGCTTTACATGTTAGTTTTTTCATCATTAGTAGAGAACTCTCTATTGTTCCATAAAAAAGGTTCATAATTCATGAAAAGATGTTTAAATCTCACTGCACAACTGAAGTTATTCTTTATTTCTGCACCACATCAAACTGATTTATAGAGAAAAAGGATGATATTGGCAATGTTAGAAATATACAGTATTTGATCATCTCAGTAATTCAGCACCATCTCTTGTTTTTATCAAACAGGATAATATATGATATGAAATATCATTTAATATATGTCAGTAAATGTATTTTTAAAAGTATATAACTTTAAATATGTTGAAGGATAATTCATAAATCATTTGAAATGGTCAAATTTACCTCATGACAACTGTATTTTTTATGATGGCACAAATAGATAGATAGATAGATAGATAGATAGATAGATAGATAGATAGATAGATAGATAGATAGATAGATAGATAGATAGATACTTCATCCGATGTCTGAAATTCAAGCATCCAGTAGCAGTAACATACATTAGAGTTAACTTATAACACAGTAACCATACGCTGAAATTGACCTGAGATAAATGTAAATTTAAATGTGTACAGAGAAATCAAAGAAATTAAACATATGCAGATAAATTAAACATTTGCATAGAATTTAAATATGTACAGAGAAATTAAAAATGTGCAGAGGAATTAAATATTTGCATCGAAAAATAAATATATAACTGTGTTAAGTTAACCCGTGCTAAACATCTATAGAAAAACTATAAAAAAAAATAGAAAGTAACTAGAAATAAAAATGTTTTATACAACTATAAACTACATTAAAAATATAAAGTGACCGTAGAAGTAAAAATGTTTTATACATATATAAATATATATATGTCTTTTAGTGGAAGATATATTTCTACATGAAGGCAAACACATACTGAATATGATATTACAATAAATAGAATGTATGCATACTAATTTATATATTTATATAAATGATATAGGATGATATATAATGTCACACATACATATATATTTGTATCTTAATACACTAAATATAAATATTATATGATGCTTCACATCATTTCAAATATATAACAGTAAATATATTTTGTAAAGTATATGGTGGTAAATATTATGTGTCAGATACTGCACACATTATCATTCATACAAGACTTAGATTATTATATTATATTAGGTTATATTAAATTATATGTGAAGTTCCCGTCATGAATCAATAAAGTCTGATCTTTGTTATATTATATTATACAGCAGTCTTTATTCCATTTGACAAATACCAACATATCATTGTAATTGTGTCTAAAAGTTCAAATATTTATGAAATTATTGATGTATTGATTTGATTTTTTAGTGGCTGGGCTAAAGTATATGGTGGTAAATGTATAATATGTTCTGGATATTGGAATCATTAAAATGACAGTTGCATTCTGTGTGTAGGTAAATATGTAACTTATAATAATATGTATATTAACCCTCATACAGAAAAACAATTGTCCACTATATTAAGGTCAATTTCATCATTATATTATATTATATTCTCAGTAATAGTAATGAATGTGACATTCTAGTGAATGGACTACATTCAAATAAAGAAACAAATTGAATTGTCTTTATTTTCCAACATGTGATGACATGACATGATAACTGTGTTTGATATGAAGGTGAATACAGTATATGTAGTGAACTTTGTGCTGTATTGATGAGTAGTTTAGTGATCAGAGTCCATGTAGTTTCCAGGATCAGACTGAATGCAGTGCAGTGCTGTAAGCTGCTGTTGACTGTGTCAATGTGTGTCTGTGCTGCTTGTTGCTGCTGTCAAACTTCAGATGAGCAGGTAGTGAAGCCCGTGGTGAGCGTGTACCCAGCAGCATCCAGAGCCCACCTGGAGGGGAAGAGCTCCCTGCTGTGTGTGGCCTCAGCCATGTTTCCTCCTCTGGTCAAGTTCTCCTGGAAAAGACAAAAGGAGAACGGTCCTCTGGAGGAGGTGCACCGTGATGTGGGAGAGCAGCTGGAGCTCAAAGAATCAGGATGTACCGCCTCCATCTTACTGATCCATCAGCACGAGAGCAGCACATATAAATACCGCTGCTCCGTCCAGCACGAGGGGGGCACAGTGGAGGCCCAAACAGAACAAGGTAATGAAGGCTTGGTGACTGTGTTCAGCAGTGATTCAGCTTCATGTGGAGACGCTGTCAAAGAGAGCAGAGGAGCAGAGGACTGACATTTCTTTTTGACTCCTTTTCTGTTGCAGAGGTTCCAGCTCCAGCACCATCAACACTGCCACCACCAACTCCTCCACCAACAACACCGACAACAACTCCACCAACCACACCGACAACACCTCCACCAACAACACCGACAACTCCTCCACCAACAACACCGACAACAACTCCACCAACCACACCGACAACACCTCCACCAACAACACCGACAACTCCTCCACCAACAACACCGACAACTCCTCCACCAACCACACCACCAACTCCTCCACCAACCACACCGACAACACCTCCACCAACCACACCGACAACACCTCCACCAACAACACCGACAACTCCTCCACCAACAACACCGACAACTCCTCCACCAACCACACCACCAACTCCTCCACCAACCACACCGACAACACCTCCACCAACAACACCGACAACTCCTCCACCAACAACACCAAGAACATCAACACCTCCACCATTAACACCTCCACCATTAACCCCTTCACCATCAACACCTCCACCATTAACACCTCCACCATTAACAACTCCACCATTAACATCTCCACCATCAACAACTCCACCATTAACAACTCCACCATTAACATCTCCACCATCAACAACTCCACCAGCAGCTTCTCTTCTGTCTCAGTACAAGGTGAAGCTGTTGTGTCTGCTGTACACAGTGCTGATAGTGAAGAGTCTGGTGTACTGCTGTGGACTCTCTCTGCTGATGATCCTCAGAAACAAGGGACCGTCCACCAACTGCACACATGCTGACTGACTGTTTTCTGCTCGCCTTTTCTCACCATCAAATCTCATCAATTCATCTCATTGATCACTTTGATCAGCAGTCAGAAATGTTGAATTTTGACGTCTTGTTGTTGGTTGTTAAATTTATCTTTTGATGCACAGGTTAGATACAGTCATGCTAACAATATAAATACATATATACACAAATATATTTGCAGTTCAATTCTGTGCTGTAGTGTTATTTTGATCCTCTAGTTTATTTCCACTTTTAATTGTGACTTGTATAATAATAGAAAATGAAGGTTCAGTGCTGACCCCCTTTTATAATTGTGTCAGTGTGGATGTAAATCTCTACGCTGATGACACTGTTGTTTACACACATGAACAAACAGCAGAGCGAGCTGCTCTGAAGCTACAACTGCTATAAAATGATGACACAGCGGCTCCATCAGTCGGGCTGAAGTTTGAATGTGGGCAAAATGATGGCTGTGTTTATTTTTCATCAACCAATAAAATGACACTTCACTATTACAGCTTCATCAAGATGAAATGGATTGGTATAGTTACTGATTATACGTAAATTAAGATTCATATTTATGTGACACATTTCAAGACAGAGTCACAAAATGCTTCACAGAGAAAAACAAAAGTTATTGCAGAAATATATTTTCATAAAGTTCTATATGAAATAATTTACAGTCAGATTTGAAACCTGTTAAAAATGAACAGATGAATTAGAAATTGTCTTTGTATTGATGTTGTTAAAAATGTCTGCACGCTCTGATCCTTTCCCACATGTCCTAATATGTTGTATTATGTTACAAGTTGGGCTCAGGCTGGAGAAACTGTCATTAAACTGTCACCTTTACAGAATCAATAAAACTGTTTTTTTGTCTTTGACCAGAGTCGATGGTTGTAACTGTCATTGTGTTATTAATGTGAAAAAGTGCAGCTAACGGTGAGGAGGCTGCAGAGCAGAAACCCACACAGCCCGTCTGCTGCACGAAAGGAAGTGTTAATTGGCTCTCACAGTTTTTTATGAGTCCTAATAACCACTGAGAACAGATTCATATCTGCAGCTGTACACACTCATGAAATCCTCTCCCTCTCTGTGGTCGTTTGTCTTTCCTCTTGTTGTCTGTAAGCCTTTTTCACACTGAGCCCTCCACCCACACAAAGTTGAACTGAGCCCAGAGATCAACAATGACGACCCACATGGACGTCACATCCACTGAGTTTATTCATGAGGATTTTAGCCATCAAACGTTAAATTTACAGTTTACACTTGGTGTTGATGAGATCCAACAAGTCCAACATCTTTAACTCTTGTGCATTTTTCTACGTTTTTTTTCTCAACTTTATTTTTGATTTGATCATTTTGTCTGTTTCAGCTTGTGACATGAATTTTTGCAGGAACTTTTCTTTCTAGTAAAACTTTTTAAATCCAGTGTCTTTTAGTCTCACATGTCTTTAAACTCTGTTGGTGCATTTTGCTCCCTCTGCACACCTTCATGGTAAAAATGTAACGTCCAAACAAACTGCTATAAAATCATCACATCAATATTTATTTCATAAATCTCTGAAACAACTTCAGACTTGCTCCAAACTACCAAACACTGAATAATTGTCCTGATTGTAACCCTTTAAATGTCAGTGTAATGATCTGAATGATTCATTATTTATCACATAAAAAGGTGGATGTGGTGTTGGTGCTGGTTACAGTCTTGGATATGTCAAACATTAACAACTACATTGATCTGACTGCATTAGTATTTTTCATGTAGTGTCAGATTCTCCCTCTGGACACCATCGTGACCAAAAATGTCTCATTGACTTCCATTCAAACACATTTATTAATCTCACTGTCATTACACGATCAAACATTCTGTGATGTCACATTTCATTTAACTAAAGTCACATTTGACATTTTTACTGGATTCACCAGATTCAACCATTTTCACACTGTAGGCTGATGCATGAAATTCTTTATATGTTCTTTACCTGTTAGATTATGGAGTGTGTGTTACTGTGTGTGTGTGTGTGTGTGTGTGTGTGTGTGTGTGTGTTTGCCCCCCCTGGTGGTCACACGGCTCCATAATATAACTGTCAAACAGAATTTCATGCATCGGCCTACAGTGTGAAAATGGTTGAATCTCGGTGCCTCTTGTCCTCTTCTTCAGTTGCTGCTGGATGAGATCCAACAAGTCCAACATCCTCAACAGGAAACTAAAAGAAATGAGACTGAAGACTGAAATAAACTCCAATGTTAAACTTGTCATGAGAACAAAATTCATGGAGTCATCCTGAACGTTCTTCACTGATTCAAGTTAAAACTACAGCAACATCATCTGACAGTGTTTCACTCTGTTTATTTCTCACTGTCTCTTTTTATATGTAAAGGCATAAATTATGACACTTTGCACAAAATATTGTGTAGAAATGAAGAATGGTTTGATTTGTGTTCACCGTCTGTTCACAATTTAAAGAATATTTCTTTCACACAGGAAATGACACGGCCTTCAATATTTTGTGACGTTACTCTGCAGTCAAATTTAAAAACGCTAACACTGACATAAATATATGTGAGATTTTGAAGATGAAATATAGAGTTCTTCTATTTTTAATAACAACCACATCAAAGATGTTCAGTGACATGATTCACAGTTTGTCATATTTTGAAAAGAAAAGTCATAAATTAAATGTTTTAGAAAAATAAAATGGACGTTGACTCAAACAATAAGTCACGTACACAATCCTACAAAATAAAAGTCAGCCTGTGATTACTAATAACAATAAAAAAAGTTGATTTATCAGAAAATGTTCTCAACAGTCGATAAAACTGAGATTACATCAAAAAGCAAAGTACAACATTGGGATCAAAAAGAGTAACTAAAGCTGATAACATGAAGAAAATCAATACAAATATTCAATATTATGGATCAGATAAGCGTTATGTTATCAGACTCCTGAAAGTTGTTGTGGAGTTCTTAGTAAGCCTGTTCTCTTCTGATCATGAAGCAGCTAAATGGAATTCAGCCCTCATTATTTTATTATTTAAACTTCAAAAGGTTTCATTTCAAAATATGATCATCAGAGTTTTCATGATAATATTTTTATTTCTAATAACAGTCTGAAGCTGGTGTACCATCTGAATATTTTAAAGATGTCTGAATATTTCAGTGTTGTGTCATCTCAAAGTCTTTGGACTGTTAACATGTGAGAAATATGCTCTCAGTTTGCTCAAAATATGTTTGTTTTGTCACAAACACTGAACTGAACTAACAGCCAATGAGATGCGCTGGGTGAATGTGATGTCAGTAAGTGTCAATAAAGTTTCTGTGCACTGCGCGAGTTCAGTCAGCAGCACTGATGCCTCACTGTGTTTTGAACTCCTCCGTTCTTATTTTACGGTCTAGCACTGGGTTAGCACGGCAGGGTGGTTGAGCAGTACACCTCTGCTAACAGACAATCTGAACACTTGAACTGAAATTATTTTCAACTTCACACTGAACACACGTGTCAACAATTCAACAACACTCTGAGCTCTTTGGACGTTACTGAAACGTTAGAGAACGTTTACACACACGACTACATTTTCACCGTCTTCAATTATATATTGTGACTTTTTGAACCAAACCGTCATTTCCATGTGTTCAAATCAGCGACCACCTCCTAACTTGGCTTCAAAGAACCTGTGTGAGAGTTTGTTACAGGAGAGAGATCAGAGATCTTCAGAGGCTCTCTGCAGTCTGCACTCTGAGAAACTCAAACTCTTCTGTCTGGACCATCAACAGCCGGTGTGTGTCGTCTGCAGAGATTCAGAGAAACACACCGACCACAGATTCAGACCCATCGATGAAGCTGCACGACAACACAAGAAGAACCTTCAGGAAACTCTGGAGCCCTTAAAGGAGAAGTTAAAGGTTTCTGAAGGAGTTCAAGTGAAGTTTGATCAAACAGCAGAACACATGAAGGTCCAGGCCCGACGCACAGAGAGGCAGATTAAGGATCAGTTTAAGAAGCTTCACCAGTTTCTAGAAGAGGAAGAGGAGGCCAGGATGGCTGCACTGAGGGAGGAAGAGGAGCAGAAGAGTCAGATGATGAAGGAGAAGATGGAGGCTCTGAGCAGAGAGATAGCAGCCCTTTCAGACACCGTCAGAGCCACAGAGGACGAGCTGAGAGCTGAAGACGTCTCATTCCTGCACAACTACAAGGCTGCAGTGCAAACAGTCCAGCAGCGCCCCCTGCTGGATGATCCACAGCTGCCCTCAGGAGCTCTGATAGACGAGGCCAAACACCTGGGCAACCTGACCTTCAACATCTGGAACAACATGAAGGACATGGTCTCCTACACTCCTGTGGTCCTGGATCCAAACACTGCTGATCCAAACCTGATCCTGTCTGAAGATCTGACCAGTGTGAGACGAGGAGGACAGAGACAGCAGCTTCCTGACAATCCAGAGAGGATTCAATATTCCTGCTCTGTTCTGGGCTCTGAGGGCTTTAACTCAGGGACTCACAGCTGGGATGTGGAGGTTGGAGACAGTGAATACTGCTCACTGGGTGTGTTAGCAGAGTCTGAACAGAGGAAGGAAGACAGAGACTCTGGATCATGGAGAATATGGTTCTCTTCAGGTCCATACTCAGCACTCTCCCCAACAGGTCCAAACACTGATCTCATGGTCCAGAAGAAGTTCCAGAGGATCAGAGTGAATCTGGACTGGAACAGTCTGCACTGAAGGTATGACACGGCGGCGCTGTAGGAAACGTGACATCACTTCCTCCATCTCCGAGGTCAGCGCTCCAAAATGGGTCTGATATACCCTCTCAGATAACTCCCATCATTTCCTACCATAGAGCCTCTGCAGCACGTCAACATCACAGCCCTCTGCTGCCAATCACAGAGAAGATTTTAAAGTGACTCTGATCTGACTTCAGAATTTCACTTTGTCTTTCCAACAGCTTGGTTTGACGCTGAACTCTAAAGATCCAGTAATTATTGTAATAATCTGCAGAGCACACAAACCACACAATGTTTCTATACAAGAGTTTTTATCTCACTTTGTGTCAGAGTACAACAACATTCTTATTTTAATATATAGAATATTAATATAATAATATAATAATATATATAAACGGCTGGAGCAGAACAACGCCAGGGACGTCTGGAGAGGGCTGCAGACCATCGCTGTTCACCACCCCCCCCCCCCTCATCACCCACCACCCCCTCTCCATAACAGATGATCAGGTGAGGAGTCAATTTAAGAATATCAAGGCAAGGAAGGCCCCGGGCCCGGACGGCATCAGCCCAAGACTGCTCAAAGACTGTGCTGACCAGCTCTGTGGTGTGGTCGGGCACTTGTTCAACCTGAGCCTGAGCCTGGAGAACGTCCCGGCCCTGTGGAAGACCTCTTGGGTGGGTCCGGTCCCGAAGACGCCGCGCCCCAAGGAGCCTAACCACTTCAGGCCTGTTGCCTTGACTTCTCACCTGATGAAGACCATGGAGAGGATCATCCTGAAACACCTGCTGGGCACACAGCTGGACCCCCTGCAGTTTGCTTACCAGCCTAGGATTGGGGTGGACGACGCAGTGATCTACCTGCTGCACAGATCGCTGCTACACCTGGAGGACAGCGGGAGCACTGTGAGGGTCATGTTCTTTGACTTCTCCAGTGCTTTTATCACCATCCAGCCTTCACTGCTCAGAGTGAAGGTGGAGAACGTGGGAGTGGACCAACACCTGGCTGCATGGACAACAGAATACCTCACCAACAGACCACAATATGTGAGGCTCCATCACTGTGTCTGACGTGGTGCTCGGCAGCACCGGTGCTCTCCCCCTTCATTTTCACCCTCAACACCTCGGACTCGACCCACAACACCACCCACTGCCACATCCAGAAGTTCTCCGATTACACAGCCGTTGTTGGATGTTCCTGAGGGGAACGAGCTGGAATACAGGACGGTCATCAGGGACTTTGTCAGCTGGTCTGAGCTCAACCAGCTTCAGCTGAACACCAGCAAGACAAAGGAGATGATCATCAACTTCAGGAGGAAAACATCTCACTTCACACCGGTGAACATCCAGGGATCGGACATAGGGGTGGTGGAGAGCTACAGATTCCTGGGTGTTCACCTCAACAACAAACTGGACTGGACTGATAACACCCATGCTCTCTACAAGAAGGGCCAGAGTGGCCTCCACCTGCTGAGCAGACTGAGGTCCTTCAGAGTGTGCAGGCTCTCCTCAGGACTTTCTATGACTCTGTGGTGGCCTCAGCCATCTTCATGCTGTGGTCTGCTGGAGAGGGGGCAGCACGGACAGGGACAGGAGCAGACTCAACAGACTGATCAGGAGAGCGAGCTCTGTCCTGGACTGTCCTCTGGACTCCACAGAGGAAGTGGGGGAGAGGAGGATGTTAGCTAAGCTGACATCCATCATGGACAACACCTCTCACCCCCTACATGACACTGTGGGGTCCCTGAGCAGCTCCTTCAGCAGCAGACTGCTACACCCACGGTGTAAGAAGGAGAGCTTCAGCAGGTCCTTCATCCAACACAACACCTGCACCACCTGCACCACCTGATCAGCATGTAGTCTCTGTTCCTGTCTCTGCTCACTGCTACTCACCATAGCTGTATTTTTATTTATTTTTATTTTTATTCTTATTATCTGTACTTATATTTCCATTCAGATTACTTACAATGTACAATATTATTCATATCATGTCACTTTTACCTTCAGTACTTGTTTTGCACATTGTCTGTTGTTTGTTCTTGTGTTTTATTGTGTAGGTTAGAAGATACTTCTGTCTGTTCGTTGTGCTTTGCCCTTTCTACTTTAATTCTGTAGTGTACATCACACTCTGCTGCTGTGATAAGTAAATTTACCCGTTGTGTGATGAATAAAGTATAATCTAATCTAATCTAATCTATTTAATATGTCTGCTGCCCATCTCGGCCCTTTGTTCTGGACTTTATGGATACTTTGGAGTCTTTTCATCTCATTCAGTCAATACAAGAACCGACACATGTGAAGGCTCACACACTGGACTTAGTTCTGTACAGCGCTCTCAGTCCTGACTACTTTCAGACTGAGGATATCTGTGTGTGTGATCATGAAGCTGTTTGATTCAGTGGGATTTGTACCCGACTTCCTTTGAATCATCCTGAATGTCCCTGATTAGTTTCACCTGTTGTCCTGCCTGCTTATTGAGTTCCTGTGTTTCCTTTGTTTCTTTGTCTGTCCGTTATGTGTCTGATGCTGACTGAATGTGTCTGTAGCTGACCTGCGTTCCTGCCTCTGTTCCTGCTTTTTGTTCTTCGTCCTGGATTTTGTTTCTTGCATGTTGCTTTGTATTTTTGCCTGGACCTCCAGCCACCTTTGACTTTGTTTTCTGTTCCTTTGTGTTCAACCCCTGCCGTAAGTAATTAAAGATACTTTTCATACACATACGTCTGTGTCTGCAACTGGGTCCACTCCTGAACGTGACAGAAATACTTGTAGACAGATTGTCAAATGAATGTGGCGTCTCTGGCCTGGCTCTCATGTGGTTAAAGTGTCAGTAATCTGAAAGAACACACTGTGTTTCCTATAATAATACAAGTGACAGACACAACAACATCAGAGTGCACTAACAGTCGTAGTAGAAACAGTTGTAGTCGTGGTGAAAGTAGCAGTACACTTTGAAACAGTGTGTTGTTGCAGACACTAGAGGGCAGCAGTGTGAAGGTTTTATTCTTCACAGCAGCACAGAACAGATAGAAGTACTGTCATAGAAACTGTAGTATGAGGTGATAACTACAGGTTTAAAGTGAGGGCTTGAGGGGAAGAACATCTATGAACAACATAAAGATCATTTCTAATATATTCTATCAAATGTTTTCAAATCATATCAGATATTCTGGAATAATCCTAAATGTAATGAGAGTTTGGAAAGACACAGACAAATGATGTGGTCCTGCTGATAGTTTGATCAGATCAGAAAACACTTGTATGTGTGCTTTTAAAGGTCACTTACAAACAACATATTTAGTCATTTCATTTGGAGTTGGACTTTTTGGCCCCAACCTCTGCCTGAATACCACCTATTTCAAATCCAAGGAGGGTTTTTACAGGCAGAAGCACAGCTGTGGTGGCTTCACCAGTGTCTCCCATTGTGGCTGACCTCTACATGGAGGAAGTAGAGAGCAGAGTCCTGAGCTCCTTCCAGGGAACAGCACCATAACCACTGCTTCAGATATGAGGAGCACACCTGGATTTCAACTCTTCTCAAGCCTCCGCTGGCTTCGTCTTTACAAACTAACCCTCTGAACTTTATTTGACATTCTAGTGGAGATCCCAAAGTTTACAAAAATACCAAATGTGTCCGGCTGGATTTTGGGGAAATGTGTCTAAAATGATGCAGCAGACATGTAGAAATGTTCCATTTGATGGAGTCTTGGCTTTGAATATTTCACTCAGTCAAACATCATGTAGCTTTAATGAAGAGACTGAACAACAGAATCCAAATAAAGATGTGATACTGTGTGTGGAAAAGCTTTGATGTGTCATAGAAATGAAATGATGAAATGAAATGACAGAAATGTAAGGGGACGTTTAAGGCTTCAAATCACAGTTGAGGAGTTTTGTGGATTTGTACTTTTGTATTTTCATCACAGCTGTTAAACAACAGATAACAGTCTGTGTTACTAAATTCACCACCAACCTCAATGTGTTTGTGCTGACATGAATGTTTTCTTGTATTTCTGCATCATCGTCACCCACATTGTTTTTTTGTTGGTTTTTTTTAGCGATGGAAAACCACACAACAGCTTCAGCCGAGCTGTCAATCAGCAGCAGGGGCTGATGGGAGGTCTGAGGACCTGTTAGAAACCACGTGGCCCTCGTCTGATCTCACAGCTCGTCCTTGTTTGGCCTCAGCTGCATCAGAGCGCCACTTCTCCCCAGGTTCACCAGAGGAAACACCACTGCACAAAATGCTTTTCCTCCCAGCTGCTGCTCTGTGCTGTCTGTGTTCAGGTGAGTGTTTCCAGCCAATCAGGAGCCAACAAACTCAACCTGTAACAAACACTGTCACACTAACCTTCATCTATCTGTCTGTTTCTCTACAGCGCTGGTTGCCATGGCAGCAGAGCTGATTCAGGATGATTTAACATTGACCAGGAGAGTTGATGAAGAAGTCTCCTTCAGCTGTGGACGAACTGACCAGTGTTATGACCCTGATTATATATTCTGGTACCAGAAGAAAGACACAGAAACATTCAGAGTGATTCTTCGCTTTTCCAGGAATGGTTGTAACATAGGTCAAAGGTACGATCATCCTCAGAAAAATGATTTCTCAGCTGTGAATAAACAGAACGGCTGTGAGTTGAAGATCCAGAAAGTTAAACTCTCTCATTCAGCCACCTACTACTGCAACTGTCTGAAGTCTGATGGTTCCCACAGTGAGAAATGATGCGAGCAGCCTGTACAAAAACCAACAGATGAACAGATGTCAAACAGTGTTTGTGACAGGAAGAGAGCAGTAAACCACAGCCCAGGTTCACATATTTCACCTCCCTCTCAGCCAGAGTCACAAACATACTGAACTGAGGGATTTATTTCATATTATATTGATTCATATTTTGATCAGATACAAACACACACTAACACAATATAGATGAAAGGCTCCAATAACAAACATATATCATTTGGACATTTTGTATAATATAACAACAAATTCCAAAGAAAATATTGGAGCTAAAGATTAAAATGGTCCTCTTTGTTCTGCTGCTGGAATAAAGTCCATTCCTCCCTCACAATACTAATCTGCTCTGAATGAAAACACTTCCAGCAGCACTTGTTGTTTAACACCTTTCAAATTCAAATTCAAATTCAACTTTATTTATATGGCACCTTTCCTACCAAGGTAACTCAAAGTGCTTTACAGGGATAAAACAAAGAAAATAAAAGACAAGCAAAGTAAAACATGAACAACAAAGAAACACCCTGAAAACCCAAACCTCCCTCCCCCACACAGATATACACAACTACATACACACTCACACACATACAATGCCATAGGCACCCACACACACAAACATACACACATCCACACACATATATTGTTAGTGAGGAGACATGGCTGGGCACCGAAACCTGAGATGAGGAAGAACCTACCGTTTGGGGGCCGCTCACACCGAGAGGAGCCATGGTCCATGACTGCGGGGGCGCCGCCACAGGGGCCACCCCAGCCCAGGCAGACAGGAGGCCCCACACCAAGGTGTGGAGCACACTAGCCCCCCGGGCCAGGACCGCCCACGGGACCGCACCCCCATCAGTGGGCCAGAGACAACTCCCGGTGTGGTAGGCCCCCAGGAGGAAACACTGGAAAACTGAGGGGCTAAAACAGTAAAATAAGATAAAAGGTATAAAAGCTAGAAACCATAAAATAAGATAAAAGGTATAAAAGCTAAAACAGTAAAATAAGATAAAAGGTATAAAAGCTAGGAACCATAAAATAAGATAAAAGGTATAAAAGCTAAAACAGTAAAATAAGATAAAAGATATAGAAGTTAAAACAGTAAAATAAGATAAAAGGTATAAAAGCTAAAACAGTAAAATAAGCTAAAAGGTATAAAAGCTAAAACAGTAAAATAAGATAAAAGATATAGAAGTTAAAACAGTAAAATAAGATAAAAGGTATAAAAGCTAAAACAGTAAAATAAGATAAAAGATATAGAAGTTAAAACAGTAAAATAAGATAAAAGGTAAAAAAGCTAGAAACCATAAAATAAGATAAAATGTATAAAAGCTAAAACAGTAAAATAAGATAAAAGGCATAAAATAAATCAATACATAAATAAATAGATACAATTGAATAGTTATATAATCCGACTAAAACATGGGGGTGAGCATATAAGGAATTTAAAAGGAGTTAAACAAGTCAGTTAAAAGCCTGATTAAAAAGGTGGGTCTTGAGCCGCTTTTTAAAAACATCAACATTCTCTGCAGCCCTGAGGTTCTCCGGCAGGCTGTTCCATAATCGGGGGCCAAAATAACTGAAAGCCGCCTCCCCGTGTGTTTTAGTTCTTACTTGAGGTATTGTTAAAAGGCCAGCGCCGGAGGACCTCAGGGTCCGCGAGGGGTGATAAGGTAAAAGTAATGTAGATAAATAAGAAGGCCCAAGACCGTTAAGACATTTAAAAACTAGTAAAAGAACCTTAAAATCGATCCTGAAGTGCACGGGGAGCCAATGCAGCGATTTTAAAACAGGTGTAATGTGCTCCCGCCCTCTGGTCCTCGTCAGCACGCGTGCGGCTGAGTTCTGTAATAATTGTAGATTGTGCATGTTCTTTTTGGGAAGACCAGAGAGCAGGGCATTACAATAATCTAAACGACAAGAGAGAAAAGCATGCATCAGCACCTCCGTGCTGGCCTGAGAGAGTAGATTTCAACACATCATTTCACTTTATTACATTTTAAAAGACAAATCTTGGACACATGTCAGCTCAGGATTTTGTCCTTCTAGCAGCGGCTTATTAGGACGCTGATTTTGTTGGACAGATTTCCAGAAACTTCCTCTGGACAGGGTTCATACAGCTTTTTAAGAGGAAAATTCAAGCACTTTTCAAGCACTTTCAAGGTACCTAAACCAAAACCTTCCAGACTGTGGAAGCCTTCATCATCACATCTAATTTGTTACTAAGCACCAATCCTAACATGTAGCATACCAAAATGACGGGGAGACACTCAGCTGAAAGCCTCTACCAAGCTTTGTCTCCCAAACAAAACAAAATTCAAACCAAGCGATTATATTGGCATGTAGCAAAAACTCGAAGAGAGCACATGTCCATTTTAGAGCTTTGGCTAACTTCACCACTTCAAGCAAACCACACAAACAAGATGTCATGTGAAAGCAGAGACTCTGCTGATTACAAAGATGTTTGATTCAGTGAGCTCGTGACCAAAGTGTGGTAAAAAAAAAAAAAGGTTGAGGTGGTTCAAAAAATGGAGCAGGTGAGCATGGCAGGGCTGGAGGACAAAGCAGACCATCAGGTGTCAAAAACAGGCATCCAAAAATACAACAACAAAAGATCTTCCACAAATAAGTTATTGGTAGCTGGTAAGTATGACGTTACCGCGAAAGGTACAATAACAAACTGGTGGAGTCTGGGAGGGCGAACCGGCACCCAGGAGAGCTCCTCAGGGCCATACCCCTCTCAGTCAACCAGGTACTGCAGCCCACGGCTGTGACGCCGGACACCCAAGAGACGGCAAACCGTGAAAGCTGGATGGTTATTGATGAGACGGGCGGGTGGTGGGGGTTCAGCAGGTGGGCGAAGTGGAACAGTTTGAGCTGGGAGACATGGAAGGTTGAACTCATTTAGCTAATTGTGCAGTCTGTTGTCAATACTTTAAACCATTTCACATACTGGTAACACAAGTGGCAGCAATTCAATATAAATACAGCACACATGTGAGTGAATGAGAGTGGATAGAAGAAACTTTGTGAGAGGATGAGTGCGTATGCGAGGTGGGGACGAGGAGGAAGAGGAGGAGGACAAGAGGAAGAGGAGGAGGAAGAGTGGAAATATCCGATGAAATTCGAGCAACAATCATAGACCGTGTTCTTGTCCATGGACTGGCAATGTGTACTGTAACTGTCTGGCCCTGAACATTGTGCTTTCCATTTGTTTACAGCACTGACTGCTCAATAGATTTTGACTGGTTGCAGGTTCATATCAACAAAGTGTTGTGGAGAAATTGCTGGAATCAATGGTCAATGGTGAGGTCAGGAATAAAGAAGTGTTCAGAAGCCTTTGATGTCTTATGCTGTAGTATTTATTGTCGCTTGATCAAGGAGAATTAGAGACACTCTCATAGTGCATCAGAAGTGCCTGAGTCGGTCTCACATTCTGCCGAACTCGTGCTGGTGGATAGACTTTAAACCTCAAGATAACACCAACCCTATACACCCCAAATGAGACAAAGAGAATGCTTCTACCAAGAACGGTGTTATTGTCAACATATTCTAGTCTGGAGACACAGATGTCTGTTTACGTCAACGGCCAGCTATCTATTATGTCTAAGCAGGCAGCAAGAGTCTCTTCGACCCTGGCCACCACAGTGTTGAGATAGACTGGCACCTACTGCTTCCAGTCAAAGCCAAACAATTAGTACCGCCGAGGACCTCAAGGCCCACACATGACCTCGTGTAACCTAAGGATAGAAAATTCCATAACACAAAGAACAAGAATTACAGTATCACAGAGGCAAAGGACAAGTTTGTGAGATGCAGGGTACAGTACTGTAAAAGTACAAGGAGGAGGAAGAACAACAAAAATGCAAAGAGCAAAGCAGAGTAGTAATTTCTGATCAATGTTGAGCTACTATGATAGAACATGTTTTTGTTCATCAAAAGACAATGACGGAAAAATATGAAATTTGTTTTGAGATTTAAAAATGTACTTCTCCCTGAGAACTTTATGTTTTGAACTGACTGAACTATGGACCCGAACCCAAACGCACAACTCCACAGACCAAAGTTTCAAAATAAAGGTTTATTAAAAAATAAAAATCACTCTTTACAGAGGAAAAACTCTACACTAATCTCAGAAATCAAGACGTGACAAAACTAAGGCTAGCCTAAGAGAAACAAAATAAACAAACAGAAAATCACTCTTGAACAAAGTATCAAAACAACAAGACCTGACAATGGACAAAGCGCTGGTTCTCTGACATAAGACAAGACAAACTGGCACAGGACAAAGGAAGACACGGACTATATATACACACAAGGTAAGGACACAGGTGGAAACAATCAGGGAGGAGACAGGTAATTCTAAAGGCGGGAAAACAGACAGAGGGAAAGTAAAACTAACAACAATGGACACAGACAGGAAGTGGAACCAAAATAAAACAGGAAATCACAAGACAACACGGAACACTGAATAAATTAACTTAACACTTTTTCGTGGACATGACAGTACCCCCCCTCCCCCTCTAGGGACGGCTCCGGATGGACCAGGAACCTGAGGATGGCGATCGTGGAAGTCTCTCATGAGTGCTGGGTCCCTCCCAGTCCACCAGATACTGGTGTCCTCTTCCCTGGCTACAAACTGCTAATAGTCTCTTAACTGAGAAGACTGGACCACCGTCAACCATTTGGGGGGGTGGAGGGGGTGCGGCTGTTGGAACCATGGGACTCTCCTTAACAGGTTTGAGCTTGCCAACGTGAAAAGTAGGATGCACCCTCAGGGACCTGGGAAGGCGCAGACGGACAGAGACAGGATTAACGACTTTGGACACTGGAAATGGACCCACAAACCTGGGAGCCAACTTCCGGGAGATGACATGGAGCGGCAAGTCTCGTGTAGAGAGCCAGACTTTCTGGCCCGGCTGGTATGCAGGTCGGTGTCTCTGATCTGCAGCCTTCTTCATGTGATGCTATGCAGGAGGGCCCGTCCGAGCAGCTGCCCAGATGCGTTGGCAATGCGGACCATGGCATGGGCAGACGGAACAGTGACCTCTTTCTCTGTCTCCGAGAACAAGGGAGGTTGGTAGCCAAAGACACACTGGAAGGGAGTCAGCCCGGTGCCCGAAGTTGGAAGAGAATTGTGGACGTATTCCACCCAAGTCAGGTGCTTGCTCCAGGACGATGGGTTCTGGGATACCAGGCACCGGAGACAAGTCTAGTTCCTGGTTGAGCCGCTCTGTTTGTCCATTGGACTCAGGGTGGTATCCGGACGTGAGACTGACGGTGGCACCAATCAAACTGCAGAATTCCTTCCAGAACTGCGAGAAGAATTGGGGCCCCCAGTCTCTTGACACAGTGTCTTTAGGAAAACCATGGATACGAAACACATTATTCAACATGATTTCTGCCGTCTCAAAATCCGTCAGATGTTGAGCCCCCTCTAACCAATGTCTCCACTCTTCCAATGCTATCTTAACGGCAAGTAGCTTCCGATTACCGACATCAGTTCCGTTCCGCTGGTGAAAGCTTCCTGGACAGGAAGGCACAAGGATGCAGCTTGTGATCCTTGGCACAGCGCTGCGAGAGGACAGCCCCTCCTCCTTCGTTGGAGGCATCCACCTCCACCACAAACTGCCGACTGGGATCAGGAACCGTGAGAATGGGAGCAGTGGTGAACATCTCCTTGAGCCGGGTGAAGGCCTCCTCGGCTTGAGGAGACCACAGGAATGGAGCCTGAGGAGAGGTGAGAGCATGGAGAGGAGAAGCTATTGCGCTGAAGTTTCTGATAAACCGCCTGTAGAAGTTAACATAGCCCAGAAACTGCTGGATCTTCTTGCGGTTATCAGGTGTAGGCCACTGAGCCCTCCAACCGTGTGAAGCAGGCAAAGGACGACCTCTGGCGTAGTCCCTCTCAGGCAGATCGAGGGGAACCAATAAATCCTGTATAGGATCAGACAGTGGAATTCCATCCGCTATCAGTGGCTAAGGTGCAGAAGCGGATGGTATAATCAGAGACAGAGTCCATGCCTTGCCTGATGCTGCTCAACTTGCGTGCTGACAAGTATATAGACATAAATATATACACACAATTCCAACCAATGCCTCCACTCCTCCAGAGCCAGCTTGACGGCTAACAGCTCCCGGTTACCAGTGTTATAGTTTTGCTCTGTGGGAGCTTTGGGTGTGGGTATTGATGGGGTCCTGTAGCATTGACAGAAGATAGAGTGGAGGATGGCAGAGAGCTCCATGGCACAGAGCTTGAGCCCCTTAGCTGGGATGCCATCTGGCCCTGGTGCCTTGCCAGGCTTGCACCTGCCCAGCAGCTGTTGGAAATCCTCCTGTGTGAAGGAGGGATGAGCAGGTTCATGAAAGGGAAAGGCACTCAGCAGCTCCTCACAGACAGCAGACTGATTATGGATGTCAAAGTGTTTAGAAAGTGTTCAGAGTGCCTGCAAAGGTGTTGGAGTCAGTTATTGTGGAGTGACTTTGACTTGATTCACAATCACTTCATGCTTTGACTTTATGAAAGGATTGTTTTGTGTTCATTTGGACTCTCAGCTGACACATTCAACAGCAGGCAGGTTTTTGTATTACGCTTTTTCACTGTGATGACTACTACCACATCTTTGGCTCTGGAACTAAACTGTATGTAACAGGTAAGAATAAACATTCATTTTCCTTCAGTTGTTTATTGAACAAGTTGAAAATGTGTTTTTAATGAGTTTCTGCTGCTTCAGGCTTTACATGTTAGTTTTTTCATCATTAGTAGAGAATTCTTGCAGCCATGCAGCTATTGTTCCATAAAAAAGGTTCATAATTCATGAAAAGATGTTTAAATCTCACTGCACAACTGAAGTTATTCTTTATTTCTGCACCACATCAAACTGATTTATAGAGAAAAAGTATGATATTGGCAATGTTACAAATATACAGTATTTGATCATCTCAGTAATTCAGCACCATCTCTTGCTTTTATCAAACAGGATAATATATGATATGAAATATCATTTAATATATGTCAGTAAATGTATTTTTAAAAGTATATAACTTTAAATATGTTGAAGGATAATTCATAAATCATTTGAAATGGTCAAATTTACCTCATGACAACTGTATTTTATATGATGGTACATATGTCTTTTAGTGGAAGATATATTTCTACATGAAGGCAAACACATACTGAATATGATATTACAATAAATAGAATGTATGCATACTAATTTATATATTTATATAAATGATATAGGATGATATATAATGTCACACATACATATATATTTGTATCTTAATACACTAAATATAAATATTATCTGATGCTTCACATCATTTCAAATATATAACAGTAAATATATTTTGTAAAGTATATGGTGGTAAATATTATGTGTCAGATACTGCACACATTATCATTCATACAAGACTTAGATTATTATATTATATTAGGTTATATTAAATTATATGTGAAGTTCCCGTCATGAATCAATAAAGTCTGATCTTTGTTATATTATATTATACAGCAGTCTTTATTCCATTTGACAAATCCCAACATATCATTGTAATTGTGTCTAAAAGTTCAAATATTTATGAAATTATTGATGTATTGATTTGTTTTTTTAGTGGCTGGGCTAAAGTATATGGTGGTAAATGTATAATATGTTCTGGATATTGGAATCATTAAAATGACAGTTGCATTCTGTGTGTAGGTAAATATGTAACTTATAATAATATGTATATTAACCCTCATACAGAAAAACAATTGTCCACTATATGAAGGTCAATTTCATCATTATATTATATTATATTCTCAGTAATAGTAATGAATGTGACATTCTAGTGAATGGACTACATTCAAATAAAGAAACAAATTGAATTGTCTTTATTTTCCAACATGTGATGACATGACATGATAACTGTGTTTGATATGAAGGTAAATACAGTATATGTACAGTAAATAAGCAGGTAGTGAAGCCCGTGGTGAGCGTGTACCCAGCAGCATCCAGAGCCCACCTGGAGGGGAAGAGCTCCCTGCTGTGTGTGGCCTCAGCCATGTTTCCTCCTCTGGTCAAGTTCTCCTGGAAAAGACAAAAGGAGGACGGTCCTCTGGAGGAGGTGCACCGTGATGTGGAAAAGCCACTGAAGCTCAAAGAATCAGGATGTACCGCCTCCATCTTACTGATCCATCAGCAAGAGAGCAGCACATATAAATACCGCTGCTCCGTCCAGCACGAGTGGGGCACAGTGGAGGCCCAAACAAAACAAGGTAATGAAGGCTTGGTGACTGTGTTCAGCAGTGATTCAGCTTCATGTGGAGACGCTGTCAAAGAGAGCAGAGGAGCAGAGGACTGACATTTCTTTTTGACTCCTTTTCTCTTGCAGAGGATCCAGCTCTTCCACAATCAACACCACCACCATCAGCACCTCCACCATCAACACCAACACTATCACCTACACCATCAACATCGCCACCATTAACATCTCCACCATTAACAACTCCACCATCAACCACTCCACCAGCAGCTTCTCCTCCGTCTCAGTACAAGGTGAAGCTGTTGTGTCTGCTGTACACAGTGCTGATAGTGAAGAGTCTGGTGTACTGCTGTGGACTCTCTCTGCTGATGATCCTCAGAAACAAGGGACCGTCCACCAACTGCACACATGCTGACTGACTGTTTTCTGCTCGCCTTTTCTCACCATCAAATCTCATCAATTCATCTCATTGATCACTTTGATCAGCAGTCAGAAATGTTGAATTTTGACGTCTTGTTGTTGGTTGTTAAATTTATCTTTTGATGCACAGGTTAGATACAGTCATGCTAACAATATAAATACATATATACACATATATATTTGCAGTTCAATTCTGTGCTGTAGTGTTATTTTGATCCTCTAGTTTATTTCCACTTTTAATTGTGACTTGTATAATAATAGAAAATGAAGGTTCAGTGCTGACCCCCTTTTATAATTGTGTCAGTGTGGATGTAAATCTCTACGCTGATGACACTGTTGTTTACACACATGAACAAACAGCAGAGCGAGCTGCTCTGAAGCTACAACTGCTATAAAATGATGACACAGCGGCTCCATCAGTCGGGCTGAAGTTTGAATGTGGGCAAAATGACGGCTGTGTTTATTTTTCATCAACCAATAAAATGACACTTCACTATTACAGCTTCATCAAGATGAAATGGATTGGTATAGTTACTGATTATACGTAAATTAAGATTCATATTTATGTGACACATTTCAAGACAGAGTCACAAAATGCTTCACAGAGAAAAACAAAAGTTATTGAAGAAATATATTTTCATAAAGTTCTATATGACATAATTTACAGTCAGATTTGAAACCTGTTAAAAATGAACAGATGAATTAGAAATTGTCTTTGTATTGATGTTGTTAAAAATGTCTGCACGCTCTGATCCTTTCCCACATGTCCTAATATGTTGTATTATGTTACAAGTTGGGCTCAGGCTGGAGAAACTGTCATTAAACTGTCACCTTTACAGAATCAATAAAACTGTTTTTTTGTCTTTAACCAGAGTCGATGGTTGTAACTGTCATTGTGTTATTAATGTGAAAAAGTGCAGCTAACGGTGAGGAGGCTGCAGAGCAGAAACCCACACAGCCCGTCTGCTGCACGAAAGGAAGTGTTGATTCGCTCTCACAGTTTTTTATGAGTCCTAATAACCACTGAGAACAGATTCATATCTGCAGCTGTACACACTCATGAACTCCTCTCCCTCTCTGTGGTCGTTTTTTCTTTCCTCTTGTTGTCTGTAAGCCTTTTTCACACTGAGCCCTCCACCCACAACATCTTCTAATCTCTAACTATGAAATAACACTTCATTGTTTAATAAAACAACTGAAGGACACACTTCACTTCATATTTAGGATGTCGTCAGTATTCATCTAAAATGTAGAAAATAATAATAATAAAGAAAAACTATTGAATGAGACGGTGTGTCCTACTTTTTGACTGGCACTGTATGAATATAATATCTATTATATATTATAAATTATATTATATATTATATTATCTAATATCTATTATACTGTATACTGTAGTGTTATTTATATATTTGTTGCATTTCACTTGAATGACGTTAAATTACTGAATAAAAATGACATAAAAATGTAGAAACAGTTGTGATACATGTAATATTATTTGAAGGGATGTTTGTTCTGTTATGTATGTTATAACTCTGAACAGTTTGATCATTTTCACCATGAAAAACTGTTGGAAGAATGACAACATATTGCAGCTGTCTCAGCAGACCAGACATGTGTGACATTACATGTCTCTGTACGCTGTTAGATAGATGTCACACCAGTAAATAAGCTCTTCCACCATGGCTGTGTGACACATTTGAAACTAAAGTTTATCATATGGTGGATTTCTGTGTTTGCTGCTGGTGCTGACATTAAACATCAGAGAGAAACACCACCACCCTGTGGTTAGTCAGAGGAAGTGCAAGGAGAGCCAGATGACGCTAATAATGGTCGCCATGACGACGTGATGATGCTCTTACCTCTTATTTCACAGCAACACAGCGACATCTAGTGGATAAAAAACACACAGCAGTAGATGATGAGTATTACTGGTATTATTGTTGTTACTACTTCTAAAAAGAATTCAAATACTTTTTCTACTGCAGCAACAGAACACACTGTGTTTCCTATAATAATACAACATGAGAGAGTACCTCAGGGCTCTGTTCTCGGCCCTCTGCTTTTCTCTCTTTATGTTTCACCTCTTGGTCAAATCATACACAGTCATGGTATTAATGTCACTGCTACGCTGATGATACTCTGCTGTATGTGTCTATAAAGGCAGACGATCATTCACAAATGATTCAGTTAGAGGCCTGCTTGTCTGCTGTGAAAAACTGGATGTCACATCATTTCCAGCTCCTAAATTCTGATCAAACTGAGATGCTGGTCATTGGTCCTGCTCCACATAAACACCAGTTTGATCAAGTAACAGTAACTCTCAATGACTGTGTGACTTCAAAATGAAACAGAAAATCTCAAATCAAAAGAGAAACACAAAATACAAGTGACAGACACAACAACATCAGAGTGCACTAATAGTCGTAGTAGAAACAGTTGTAGTCGTGGTGAAAGCAGCAGTACACTTTGAAACAGTGTGTTGTTGCAGACACTAGAGGGCAGCAGTGTGAAGGTTTTATTCTTCACAGCAGCACAGAACAGATAGAAGTACTGTCATAGAAACTGTAGTATGAGCTGATAACTACAGGTTTAAAGTGAGGGCTTGAGGGGAAGAACATCTATGAACAACATAAAGATCATTTCTAATATATTCTATCAAATGTTTTCAAATCATATCAGATATTCTGGAATAATCCTAAATGTAATGAGAGTTTGGAAAGACACAGACAAATGATGTGGTCCTGCTGATAGTTTGATCAGATCAGAAAACACTTGTATGTGTGCTTTTAAAGGTCACTTACAAACAACATATTTAGTCATTTCATTTGGAGTTGGACTTTTTGGCCCCAACCTCTGCCTGAATACCACCTATTTCAAATCCAAGGAGGGTTTTTACAGGCAGAAGCACAGCTGTGGTGGCTTCACCAGTGTCTCCCATTGTGGCTGACCTCTACATGGAGGAAGTAGAGAGCAGAGCCCTGAGCTCCTTCCAGGGAACAGCACCATAACCACTGCTTCAGATATGAGGACCACACCTGGATTTCAACTCTTCTCAAGCCTCCGCTGGCTTCGTCTTTACAAACTAACCCTCTGAACTTTATTTGACATTCTAGTGGAGATCCCAAAGTTTACAAAAATACCAAATGTGTCCGGCTGGATTTTGGGGAAATGTGTCTAAAATGATGCAGCAGACATGTAGAAATGTTCCATTTGATGGAGTCTTGGCTTTGAATATTTCACTCAGTCAAACATCATGTAGCTTTAATGAAGAGACTGAACAACAGAATCCAAATAAAGATGTGATACTATGTGTGGAAAAGCTTTGATGTGTCATAGAAATGAAATGATGAAATGAAATGACAGAAATGTAAGGGGACGTTTAAGGCTTCAAATCACAGTTGAGGAGTTTTGTGGATTTGTACTTTTGTATTTTCATCACAGCTGTTAAACAACAGATAACAGTCTGTGTTACTAAATTCACCACCAACCTCAATGTGTTTGTGCTGACATGAATGTTTTCTTGTATTTCTGCATCATCGTCACCCACATTGTTTTTTTGTTGGTTTTTTTAGCGATGGAAAACCACACAACAGCTTCAGCCGAGCTGTCAATCAGCAGCAGGGGCTGATGGGAGGTCTGAGGACCTGTTAGAAACCACGTGGCCCTCGTCTGATCTCACAGCTCGTCCTTGTTTGGCCTCAGCTGCATCAGAGCGCCACTTCTCCCCAGGTTCACCAGAGGAAACACCACTGCACAAAATGCTTTTCCTCCCAGCTGCTGCTCTGTGCTGTCTGTGTTCAGGTGAGTGTTTCCAGCCAATCAGGAGCCAACAAACTCAACCTGTAACAAACACTGTCACACTAACCTTCATCTATCTGTCTGTTTCTCTACAGCGCTGGTTGCCATGGCAGCAGAGCTGATTCAGGATGATTTAACATTGACCAGGAGAGCTGGTGAAGAAGTCTCCTTCAGCTGTGGACGAACTGACCAGTGTGGTGATGATGATGTATACTGGTACCAGAAGAAAGACACAGAAACATTCAGACGGATTCTTCGTCTTGACAAGAGTAATTGTAACATAGGTCAAAGGTACGATCATCCTCAGGAAAATGATTTCTCAGTTGTGAATAAACAGAACGGCTGTGAGTTGAAGATCCAGAAAGTTAAACTCTCTCATTCAGCCACCTACTACTGCGCCTGTGATAAGAGAGTCCCCACAGTGAGAAATGATGCGAGCAGCCTGTACAAAAACCAACAGATGAACAGATGTCAAACAGTGTTTGTGACAGGAAGAGAGCAGTAAACCACAGCCCAGGTTCACATATTTCACCTCCATCTCAGCCAGAGTCACAAACATACTGAACTGAGGGATTTATTTCATATTATATTGATTCATATTTTGATCAGATACAAACACACACTAACACAATATAGATGAAAGGCTCCAATAACAAACATATATCATTTGGACATTTTGTATAATATAACAACAAATTCCAAAGAAAATATTGGAGCTAAAGATTAAAATGTATATTGTCACTTTGTTTATTTGAGCAGCTGTTCAACTTTGATGCTTTTGACAAATGAAGAAAGACATTTTTGAAATATCAGCTTTCAAATTTATTTAACCCTTTAAGCCTGAGAGCCTCCTGTACAGGTGGCAGCGTGAGATGCATGCAGTACAGACGGTCAATGCGTCTGCTAGGAAGCACCAATCCTAACATGAAGCACACCAAAATGACGGGGAGAAACTCAGCTGAAAGCCTCTACCAAGCATTGTCTCCCAAACAAAACAAAATTCAAACCAAGCGATTATATTGGCATGTAGCAAAAACTCGAAAACAGCACATGTCCATTTTAGAGCTTTGGCTAACTTCACCACTTCTCCCCTGGATATCTCTACCAAGTACTTTAAACGATTTGATGTACTCTGTAAAAAGTTTTTTTGGAATGGCAAAAAGCCTACAATGCATCTGAGAAAACTACAAAAACCAGTCTTCCAAACATGCTGTTTTATTACTATGCCTTTAGCTTAAGACACCTGGCACATTGGGCGCTTTCCCCAGAAAGAGCTCCTCCATGGTATTCAATAGAACAGTCAATCTGCACATCGTTTCCCCCATTGTTGTTCTTGTCTGCCAGAATGCCACCAAATGCTCGATCTCATCCCATCATAACACATTTACAGGAAATCTGGAGGAAGCTAGCCAGTATTATTAAAATAAACCCGTACAGTCTGATGAATGAGGTAGAGAAGTACAATGAAAAATGGGGAAAGTTTCTGCAATTTCACTCATTACATGCGATTTAATGGACTAATTCCCAGACTCTTTTCCTGCCCTACTGTTGTTAAGTTGTATTCCATCTAGCTGTGTCAACCTCTGTCTCAACAAATTATCTGTACTTGCAACGTATGTGTGTGTATATGTGATTGCACACACAGGTGTGTGTGTGTGTGTGTGTGTGTGTGTATATTATTATTTTTTTATCTATTTTTCTTTTAAACCTGTCACATTTTTGGTTTCACTATATACGTAGGATGAAGGTGGTGAGGGCGCTTCAGAAGTAATCACACGGACATTATATTATGGACACTATTCTATTATTTAAGCATCGTGATTCCTCATATGACAATGGTACAGTGGACACTGGACAAACTTCTATGCTGAAGTCTTAGTTCAGATATACTAACGCTGCCTTGGGCCTCTTGTTTTGTTGTTGTTGCTGTTGCTGTCGGGTCATCTGGCCCACAGCCTCTTTAATTTGTTTTATGCTTGGAAGTCATTTATTTGTATTGTATAACAAAATAATAAAATATAAGTCTAAAACAAACAAACACCATCACCACTTCAAGCAAACCACACAAACAAGATGTCATGTGAAAGCAGAGACTCTGCTGATTACAAAGACGTTTGTCTCATCACCATGTGACGAAGACTCAGTGACCTATTGACCAAAAAGAAGTAAAAAAAAAAAAAAAACTTCACAAAATGTCAAGTGGAGCAGGTGAGCATTGCAGGGCTGGAGGACGAAGCAGACAAACAGGTGTCAAA
>OX336892.1:26082609-26165109 GCA_946959425.1 Argyrosomus regius | reverse complement strand
ATACAGATATACACAAACATGCTCACACACACTTGTAACACACCGCCGGCATGCTGATGGTGGTGTAGCTCATTGATGGTGGCATGTGAAGTGCAGGTGAGCGTGCATGCGTTTGTGTGTGTTCGGTGTGTGTGTGTGTGTGTGTGTGTGTGTGAGATAAGACTCCTGCAGCCTCTTTTATTTCCCAGCATGCCTCTGATCTGTCAGATAAACTGCAGCTGAGTTAGAACCTGCTCAGCATCAAGAGAATCTACATCCTGTCACCACGCCGAGGACGAAGACGCAGAGCTGAGGTCAGAGTGACGCCATCAGCTGTGCGAGCAGCGCGTCATGCTCACGTCTGATGGATTATTAAATCACAGAAATAATCTGAAATACATAGAAAACCAACTTCATGAGAGCTCACAGCTGCACAGAGAAGTTAAACTGTAGACCTGTTCTAAGAGGAAAGATCCATCGGCCGTGTCCAGCCTGCATGGACCTTAGAGTGACACACCACACGTGTCAAACAATGCTGAACGTTCTCGATGTTTCATGATGGCGGCGAGGTGATCGCGGCGTCGATAGTGGTGGTCAACAACTGGTGTGCGTTCTGCAAGCCTGGACACCGCGAGCACCGAGCTGTCCGCCATCGAGAGCACGAGGGATTCACTCATTGACGAGCTTCTGCTGCGGTTCACCTGATCTCACGTGAAGCTGCCAACGAGAGCTGCTTTGAAGCTTAGTATCTGTGCAGCTGACCGTCGCCATAACTCGCCTTAAAACACGCTAAGAAAAGACAGTTCTTGAAAGGTTCTTTGGAGTTCTCTTGCTGTTTGAGGTTCTGAGTGAAGCTTTAAACTGCCTTTCTGACGTACACACTCTTAATCCTGCATAACTTTAAGCCTTCATATAATTTGAACACTGATGATCTGGAAGAAGCTGGAACATGGCGGTGGCCAGCGTCATCCCACTGAGCTGATGGTTCATTAGAATGTCCGAACTGGACGTACACATCACCAAAAACTCTGTCTAACGATGTCCAGGCTGACAAAGCTCGATCATGTGAGCAGCGTTCAGTCCGACCCTCAAAGCCTCTCGTTAGCTCGGCTGGTTTGGAGGTCTGGAAGCCGGATAACGACGTTACAAAGACAAATTTAATCCAGGTTCCCTCCACCGCATCAATCTTTAGATTCTCTGTGATCCGATGTTACGTCCTCGCTGAGTTACGTTGCCGAGTTCCTCCGTCGGGATAACGAGGAGTCTTACTCTGGGATCATGTTTGGCCCAGATTCAAACTGAGTCAACACAGCGCCGAGACAAAACAAGACCTCCATTCTTCTGCTGCTCGACTGATGAGCGGTAATCCTACAGGGGAATGAAGAGTCTGTCTGCAGCTCCTCTGCCAGGCTGACTTTCCACACTTGATTATTATGAGCCTCAATAAAAGTCTGTTTTGTTGCAGAGGCTCGGTGCAGAGAGAGAGGAGCGTTTATCTTTGTAATTATTAACCTTTATTTAACCAGAGGAAGGTGGCTGAGCTTTTACACTCTTTTTCCACCCACTCCCTCCTTCAGTCATACATTAACACTTGGCAGCCGGCCAGCACGATCACAGTTTGCTCTGATTGGAGCCGAATTAGAGCGAACGAGCCGGAAAGGTTTGGAAAAACTGATTTAGTCTTTAATCAGAAGAAAAGCCAGAAGAAGTCAGAATGAACATTTATGGAAAGAGGCTGAAGTATTTCTGTATTTCATTGAATATTTATGACTAAAAAGTAAAAAATAAAACATATTTTTGTGTTATTATGTAAAACAAACTGTGTGTTTGTGGTATATTCAGATTTAATTGACCCTTCCTAAGTCCAACCCCCTTTTTTATTCTGTTCTCCAATCACAGTCGAGCATTCCTCTGTCAACTTAGATATGCTAATGTTGTAGCTTGTCTATGTTCAGCAAAACGCTAACTAACTAATGATTAATGTAGTTGGCTAGTTAACTAGTGTTAGCTGACATTAGCAATCAAATGTAACTACCTAGCTAACAATTGATGTAGATTAGTTAGCCAGTTAACTAGCATTTTGCTAACATTAGCTATCAAATGTAATTTCCTAGCGTGTAGCTAACATTAGCTTTCAGATGTAACAATTGATCTACATTAGTTAACTAGTTTACTATCATTTAGCTAACATTAGCTATTAGATGTAACTACTTAGCGAACGATTGATCTAAATTAGCTAACTAGTTATCTAGCATGTAGCTAACATGAGCTTTCAGATGTAACTACCTAGCTAACAACTGATATAGATTAGTTAGGTAGTTAAATAGCATTTTGCTATCATTAGCTATTAAATGTAACTTCCTAGCTAAGGACTGAGGTAGATTATTTGGCTAGTTAGTGAGCCTTTTCCTAACATTAGCTAACTAACTAGCTCAGGATTGATCTAAATTAGCTAACTAGTTACCTAGCAATAAGCTAACATAAGCTTTCAGATGCAACAATTGATAGACATTAGTTAGCCAGTTAAATAGCATTTGCTTATTAACATTAGCTATCAGATGTAACTTCCTAGCTAAGGATTGATCTAAGTTAGCCAGCTGGCTACCAAGCATTTTGCTAACATAAGGCACACACTCTACCAGGTAAGCTAGCAGGGTATACCCGCTTTAATCTTTTAACCATCTTCAAAATGGGGTTGTATTTGCAACATAAGCAAGCTAGCATGTAGCATATCTCATGGCAGGAGTGGAAAACTAATCAGTGATGCGCACTTCAAATTAGCGTGATGAACGATGAGTGACATCCTGTCACTTATTTCAGAAACTGGTTGAGAAAATCTCTTTTCAGTGCCTTTAAATTTATGAATTTGTTGGTAGAGACAAACTGTGGTGCTTCTATTTTTAAATCTATCCTCCCACATGCACATGATCAATATACAGTAATATATTAAATATAATGTTTGTACTCTGGAACACATTAAGGATCAGACACAACTTGTGAAGTCCTCTGAGAGCTCGTCTTCGTGGGGGAAATGGAGCAGAAACCAGCCTGCCAGAGGAATTAATAAGGTTATTACTCATGCTGCGCAAACAACAACACAGTGTGAACAAACGCAGATCAGGAATGTGGAATAAATCATCAGCGCGGGAAGGAAAGTGTAAGTGGTGAAGTATGAAACATAGGTAGCTGAAGCGGCTTGACAAATGAAGTGGTAAATGACCTTCACAGTCTGAGGAGAGAACGCGTTCCTGCAGATGACAGGCAGGAAAAGATTCAGATCAGAGGGAGGAAGCTTTACTGCAGCGGGGTTACAGGTCCAAATCCCCCTGAGGACAGTCACACTGCAGATGTAGAAATGTACACACACACACACACACACACACACACACACACACTGTGCAATAACTGTGTTTAAGATGATGAACTGTTTTATTGTTAATGAGATGAAAGCTCAACATGGTCTATAATGATAACGACTTTGACTTTTTCAAGGTGGTTTAAGTGCACACAGTTCTAATATATTATGTGTATTATTATATTATTGTCTAATATATATAGGGCTGTTTTCGACTAAGGATTTTCATAGTCGAATCTGATTCGTCAGATTTTGCCGTAGTCGACTGATCGTCGAACCTGTGTTTCACACCTACCATGAGTGTTTTAGCTCTTTTGTTTGAAACAGAAAAAAGTCGCAAATAAGATCTAGCTGCTATCTAAAAAAAAAACCAAAAAACCAAAAAAAAACTTTATTTATTTAAAGCCAGATGAACTGGGCAAACTGGGCATATTAAACGTGTTTAAACAGTAGTCTTAGCTTCTTACTACGTATTAATAAATCACCCACTGCAGTTGCACAATCCAATGAGCGGAGGTGAGCAGCACACTACAGAACCGTTAGCATTTACGGATTTATTGGCTCACAATGGCTACTAAAAAATCTTCCAAAGTACACTGTAGTGTGCTGCTCACCTCCGCTCATTAGATTGTGCAACTACGAAAATACACTGCAGCGGAACGGCTCCGCTCGACAGCCGGTGCACACACGCCGTCCGCCAAATGCACACATAATTTTGAACTCTTTATTAACAGAAAGTAGGCAGATTTTGTATCAAAATAGGCTTTTATATAACGAAAAAAAGACATTCTCTGTAACAATTTATGCTCAGCAGCCGTGGTTTTCCGACGATTCGACTACGAGGTTCATAGTCGAATCAGACCTCTCCGAATCGAATCATCGAATAGTCGACTATTGGAGGTCAGCCCTAAATATATATATATATATATACACCCGTCGAGACGTCCGGTTATACTGTGCAATTATCAGAAAATAATGCACGTGCATTACAGCTACTTCCTCAGTCTGTACCAAGCGGTAACCTCCGTGTCTGGGAATTGAAGCCAATGCCGAAGTACCAAAAAACTACTGCAGTTCCTCTTGTCGTCCACTTGAGGCTGGCTCCAGAAGTGAGTCAGTCTCCATAAGTCCCCATGTTCAAATGTCCAACTTCACAGCAGAAATAAACATGTTTACAGCCTGGTACAAAAAACAGTTTTGGTCTCTATAGCTAATTTCCCCGTTCATGACAACTGTACTGAGGGTGAATTTATATACAACTCACCTGTTCAGATTATATTAAGGCTTAAAGTTATGCAGGATTAAGAGCGTGGACGCTTTGATTGACAGGTGGGTGTCGTCACAGGTGTCTGGTTTCAGTAACCAGGTGACATTCAGTCCGCCTCAGGTTGCCGATTTTTAGATTAGCCAGAAGGCGGGAGAAGCAGGCTAATTCACATGGGGACTTATGGAGACTGACTCACTTCTGGAGCCAGCCTCAAGTGGACGACAAGAGGAACTGCAGTTTTTGGCACTTTGGATATTTCAACTTGTTTGCAGCAAGACGCCAACCAGCAACCACATGGAAGTAAGTGACCTTGTTTAATCTGGATATTCATGAGCTCGGGTTGTCGGGATCTTCTAGATTATTTTCAGTTTAGCTGCTCTGACTGCAGTAAAGTTGTTTTATATCGAGTATTAAGAACTCTGTCAACCACTTTTGTTCCCATAACCACTCGTCTTTACTTGGGTGGCAGGGAGCTGAAGCCAATCCCGGCTGACATTGGGCGAGAGGCCGGACACACCCTGGACAGGTCGCCACTTCATCACGGCGCCGACACACACAGACAAACAAATCAAAGTAAAACTCTCGGCTTCACCTCACCTCTGCTTGTACCTTGTTTCCTGGATGAGAAATGTGTCTGCGGCGGGCCGGTGTGTGATTCATAGACGAATCAGCCGAACTGTTGAAAACCTCAAAGCAGACAAAAGACAAAAAGAAAGAAGCAGAGAGGACACGGCGCTCGGGGCGGGCTGTGACCCCCGGTGGGAACAAATGAAGAGAATAAAAGCTCCCATGTCTCCCTCCATTATTCAAGGTAAGGCCTATTTTAGCTCTGCATCTCGCCGTGGGGCAAGGCCAACACACGGACTGCAGCCTTGACATGCGGCCACGTGACGGCTCAGAGAAAGGACACGCTGGTCCGTGCACAGGGCGTGGTCGCCGTCTTTAAGCCTGCGTGTGCACATGAACGGTGGAGGGCGAGCCGTCCCTCATTTCCTGTCATCTCGTCATTGAAACCTCAAATTACGGCGCCGTGGAATTGATGAGCTGTCAGGCGCGACCCTGGCGAGCTGTCAGGGGGCGGACGCCCGGGAAGGAGCGGGTCCGGGCGAAATGGCAAACAGCTTCATTTCTGAGGGGACGGCGACATTTTGACGGGCAGATAATGTACGCAGCCTTTAATGTGAAGGGAGAGGGCGAGTACAGGAAGGGGTTCAGGTCACATGATTCATGACTCAGTGTAACAAACCAACACACTGCAATCAAATCTGCTTCATTGGTAATTAGTTTGAGGGGATCCAGGAAACTGTAGAAAAACTGGTTCTTGATAAATGTTCTGGAGAACCTTTTTGTCCTTTAGAACCGTTTTTGTGCTGTTTAAGGTTCTTTGGGGAACTGAATCCCCAAAAAACAGTTCTTTAAGTCACGATTGCAGAACTTTTAGTGCTTTAAAGAACCATTTTTCCCCTTGTTATACTAATTACTGGTTCTCTAAAGAACCGATAGATAAAAGGTTCCCTCCAGAACCGATAAAGGTTCCCCTATGGCATCACCATGAAGAACCACTTTAGGTTCTATTTCAAACCTTTATTTTTACTTTATCTTTGTGTTCTCTGGAGAACCTTTTTGTCCTTAAGAACCCTTTCTTGCTGTTTAAGGTTCTTTGGGGAACTGAATCCCCCCCCCAAAAAAAACAGTTCTTTAAGTCACGATTGCAGAACTTTTAGTGCTTTAAAGAACCATTTTCCCCCTTTAAAGGTTCCTTGTTATACTCAACAAGTCTAGTCAAGTCAAGTACTTCCTTAAGTAGGTAAAAGGTTCCTTGCAGAACCGATAAAGGTTCCCCTATGGCATCACCATGAAGAACCACTTTATCTTATTAAAACCTTTATTTTCTCTTGAGATCCTTTTTGCCCTTATGAACCTTTTAGAACCAATAGGTAAAATGTGAAACATGAAAGAGTCATTGTTCTTTAAACTAAAAGGTTCTGTAGCCGACGATGACGTGTTCTAAAAACAGGAACCTTGCATCATGTTTGTTCTTCGGTACATAAATGAAAGTATGTTTGATCGTGTACATGAATCACTGTCACGGTGGATTGAAGTGAGCATTAATCATAGATGTGCAGAGGCCACAGCAGGAGACGTCACATACAGAGCGCAGATATAATAATAACATCCCACAGAGAGCATGATGGGATACATGACATATATTAACTTCCTTCTAACCTTTGAGAGACTTAAAGCAACAATGTTGATCAGCTCTGACCTGTGATCAGGTGAATGGTGTCTCTCTCATTCGTACGTCTGTTCTCACACTATGTAACTTTGGGCTCCGGGTCGGGAGAAGTACGTAACGCTTTACGGCACTAAGTCACACACCACCAACTATTTCACTGATTTTGGTGAAACTGGATCATATTTTATGGAGGAAATGTTTTCTGGTTTTCCCTCTGATGTCCGCCGGCTGCTCCGCCTCAACTCTCTGTGATTTACAGAGTTTCCTGATGGACAGTGAAGTAAACTGCTGACAACTGTAGCTGCTGTTAGCTAATGCTAGCTCAGTTTGTGAGCTGCTGTTAGCTCAGTTTGTTAGCTAATGTTAGCTCAGTTTGTGCGCTAATGTTAGCTCGGTTTGTGAGCTAATGTTAGCTCGGTTTGTTAGCTGCTGTTAGCTAATGTGAGCTCATTTTGTTAGCTGCTGTTAGCTAATGTGAGCTCAGTTTGTTAGCCGCTGTCAGCTAATGTTAGCTCAGTTTGTTAGGGGGAGTGCTAGTGTTTGTACCACAGATGTTTTGGAAGAAGAAGAGGAGGTTTTGAGGTCTGGGTCGCGGGGGAATGCTGACAGGGAACGGAACCTGTGTCGTGCCAGAACCGGAGCTGGATGAGCAGGTAGTATAACCGGGCTCAGCAGCCTCCATGGACATAATGGCAGAGGAGAAGAGAGTGAAGAGGATGTTGATGGAGGAAGCTAAGAAGAGAAAAGGAGAGAGTGAGCGAGCAAGAAGCCGCCGGACAAGAGTAAATCTGGGACTGACTTTTAGTGGTTGGTGAGAGCTTGGTGAAATAAAAGGCTGAAAGACAGACGCCGAGCTGGGCTGACTGCTGTTGGACTAGTCAGTAATATTAGCTGGCTGCTATGTCTGCTGTTGTTGACCTTGTTGATGTTTGGCTGTTAGCAAAGTTGTCGACTCGCTAGTTTTTGATCAGAAGTAATGTAATCAGAACAAATACTCGAGTACAGCTGAACATAGTTACCACAGTGGGATTGCTCGTTTTCTGAATTTCACCTTAAATCAGTATTTGTTGTGATTTGTTTCAAAGTTCGTTCTTGACCTTGAGCTTTTGATCGTATCACATGACCTTCACGAGCAGCTGAAGTACCCAGCTTTGGTAATGTATGGTAGGTGTGGTTCATTGATCTGATTGGTTGAAGTTTGCATATGACAGACTAACATATATTTGTTAGTTTGAGGTTAAATTTGTAATATAAAAACGTTCAGACGTGTTTGGTACTTTCTCTGACGTGCAGCCTCATCTGTACGCCGTGCACCTCGCCCTCCTCCTTCTGAAGCTCAGACTCCAGCGATGTGGAGACGGCAGCTTTTACAATTTCCAATATTTTTCCAGCCCGTATCAGTGATGACGCCCCGCTTATAAGGACAAATAAAGGGCATGCTGAATAACAGCCGGCTCTTAGCTGCTGCTTGATAGTGAGGTTCAGTTTGGGGGGGAAGGATTTCAGTAATTCTCCTTTCCTGGGAATCAGCAGGGAAAAAAAAGCTACAGTGGAGACACGACAGACGAAAAGGAGGAGGGTAAAAATAGACTGAATAGCAATGAGGCAACTTTCCTCTAGCCTGGAGCCATGCGTGAGTCAAAGTGGGGGTTGCTTCTCCTCATGAGGACCTCTCGCAGCTCCTCAAGGTTTAGGAGGGAATAATTTCACCCGATCTAATCCGAGTCCAGCGAGCGAGCTCTGACAGGCCTCGGCCCGGCTTCTCTCGGATGAAGGGAAAGTGGGACAAGATGCTCGACAAGATGCACATCACCTCCTCCGATATTATTCCGTGTACGTTTTGGGTGATTTTGATGAATTAATCTGAATTAGTTTTAGTCCCCCGAGGCGCGACAGACAGTGAGTGCAGATCTGTGGAGGATGGAGCTCTCCTCTCAGGATTCATTTGAAGTTTACTGTTTGTGATGAACATTCGATTAGATTCATGATAAAGTTATATCACCGAGAATATTATTTACATTTTAGTCTGTAAGTCGACGCTCTCTCTTACTCAGGGTGATTTACTGAAGGCGACAGCAGAATAAACCTTGAATTAAAGATTTAATGTTACAAATTAGAAGCTGTGCAGCAACTAAAGGCACACTGGCCTGAAAACAAACGTCAAATACTCGACCGTGGACGTGAACATGACGTGAAAAACAAAGCCTGCTGTTGCCAATCGTCCTGTTTTTCCCGGAGACTCAGGGGAGCCTGTTGAGCCCCGTTAACTTAGCAGCTACGCCGCTATGCATTGCGGCTAACGCTAAGAACGCGTGACCGAGCTAACTAACCACAGTTAGCGGTTCGCTACTTAGCAATCTTTCCACCCAGTAATGCTAGCTAATGTTAGCAGTGAGCTAACTTGGAGGAAAAAAAACTAATGTAATTAAGGTCATAACATTAGCTAAAGTTAGCTTCAAATACAAGCTAAGATAGCTAATGTAGTTGACTGCTAACATTAGCTATATCTCCAAACTACAACTACTACAACATTAGCTTATATTATCAGTTAGCTATGTTAGCCTTTTTCTAAAACTAGTGTTTTCCACAGCATTAACTTATGTTAGCAGTTAGCTATATTAGCACTAGCTTCAAACCAACTGAATCCTCACTGTTAGCTGTATTAGCTTTGTTATTAGCTTTACTTCTTCTGCTACTTATCAATTTTCTATCATAAAGTCTGTAAATCACCTCAGTAGTGTAACGTTATTCCCTGTTGCTCGAACCCGGTCTGGACCGGTTGCTGAGCCCGGTTCTGTTAGCACCAGTTCATTAGCAGTTAGTTACTTTAGCAAGTGGTTGTACAGTAACTTTTTATCAGCAAATGACAAACTCTAAAATACCATGAAGGATACCTGAAAATACTGAAAACACTTTGTGTCAGTGTTGGACAGACACTGGAGGACAGAGGACAGATGGGACAGAAAGGGGGACTTTAATGAAGCTATGCTAACTAATGCTAACATGTCGTGGATCTATTATTGGCTCCACAGAAAGAAGGAAGCTAATAATTTCTCAGCTGTTGTAACCACCATGAGTCAACGTGTGTGTGTCTGAGTGTTGGGTCCAAAGATGACTCATTTCACTGCTACACCAGCTGAAGCAGTCAGTCCTGTTATAAAACACACACCACATCGTGGAGACACACACACACACACACACACACACACACACACACACACACACACACACAGCTTCACACGTACAGATAGCTTTAGCCTAACTAACTGCTAATTAACTGCCGCTAACCGAATCTGCCGTTAGCAGGCTAACAGAACCATTATGATGACTTTATGATGGAAACATTGATAAGTAGCGGTAGAGCTAAAGCTAATATATTTCTAACAGTTAACACTGAGGATTCAGTTGGTGCTAATGTAGCTAACTGCTAACATAAGTTAATGTTATGGAACTCACTGGTTTTGGAAAAAGGCTAACATAGCTAACTGATAATATAAGCTAAAGTTGTAGTATTTGTAGATTTGAGATATAGCTAATGTTAGCAGTCAACTACATTAGCTATCTTAGCTGGCTTGTATGTAAAGCTAACTGTAGCTAATGTTATGACCTTACTTACATTAGATTCAACTCACTGCTAACATTAGCTACCATTACTTGATGGACAGATTGCTAAGTAGTGAACTGCTAACTGTGGTTAGCTCGTTGTTAGCCGTGTAGCTAACTGAGCTAACGTAACCACCTCGGTAGGCTGCTGTATTCACTGTTAGACTGGACACCGCTGGTTTCAGAGGCTGTGCACATTTTAACATGGGGACTTATGGAGACTGACTGACTTCTGGAGCCAGCCTCAAGTGGATGACAAGAGGAACTGCAGGATGAAAGGATGAAGAAGTGAGCGTGGGAGGATGAAGACGGTTAAGACAAGGAGAGAGAGAGCACGCGCGCGCGCACGGATACAGAGGTGACTGTGACGTCAAACCAGAGCCCAGCTGACTCCGCTCGCTGACCAGCCTCGCGCTCTCTGCACATCTACTCCACGCGGCTGCTGCACGCGCTCTAAACACCGAAGAAGAAGAAGAAAAGGAGGAGTGACGCTTCTTCTCATCCTCGCGCGTGGACGTTATTTGTTGTTTTTTTTGGACACTTTCCACGAGGCGTTTTTCCTCGCGCGGTCTCAGGATTGTGACGGAGGACGCCGACACCCCCCTTCCAGCCTTCCTTCCCTCCTCTCCTCCTCTCCTCTCCTCTCCTCTCCCTCCCTCCTTCCTTTCTTCCCGCCCTCCCTGTCTCACTCACTCCAGCCAGGTGTTGCATTCAAGCTCGAGCCCCTCGTGTGGATGGAGAGGCGCGAGGAGGACGGTTGATTGATCTGCGGATTGTTGCGGAGCTCGCGCACTCGACACGGAGGAGAGCCTCTCGAGCTACTACAACAACAAGTTGGAGTTTTTCTGGCTCCCGTTACCGGATTTTTTTTTCTTCTTCGCCGGATCTTATATGACCGTGTGCTCTGCGGCGGCACGCGCACATCACAAAAAAAGGATGGCAAAGTAACCGGAACCAGCTGTGCCAACGACGCGCGTGGGGGTTCAGTTTAAAAACATCATCACTCTCCCGCCTTTGCACCAACCCCACGAGGACCCCCCTCACGCGGACCCCGGCTCTCCCTGACGCCGCCGCGGCACCCTGATGGTGCGGACGGTCGGCGCACGGTGGCTCGAGCTGCTGCTGCTGGGATGATGATGATGATGATGACGGTGATGATGGTGGCGGGTAATCCGGGAGATGTTCTTCCACTCGTGTCGGATTTATGCGCCGTTTCTTAAGTGGAATCGTTCGCGTGACGATGACCTCCAACCGCGCAACCCGAGAGAGAAGCACGCGCCCCCCGGTTCGATGCGCACGAGAGGAGGACGTCGTCGTCTCCCCCCCAAAATCGCTGAGCTAACTCACAACCGGGAAGGAGAGGATTATATTAACGGACACAACCGATAGGAGACGAAAACAGCAGCAGCGGGAGCAGCTGCGGCGGCGGCGGCGGCAACAAGCGGCGGCGGCGGCAGCAGTGATGGAGCTGTCCGAGGTCCGGTGCTCCAGCGCGAGCGAGGAGCTGTACACCATCAACAAGACACCGAGCAGCAGCAACAACAGCAACAGCAGCGGCAGCGCGCGACCCAAACGGCTGCTGTGGCAGAACGCGGTGCGGCACATCACCGAGCAGCGGTTCATCCACGAGCAGGGCGGGGGAGGCGGCGGCGGCGGTGGCGGAGGCGGCGGCGGCGGAGTAGGAGGGGTGGTGGTGAAGGGCATCGGGCCGGACGAGCCGTACGACCCGAGCCAGGGCGCGCGGAAGCAGTCAGCGGGTCGGACGTCGGTGGGAGACCGGCACAACAACGGCGGGACTAAAGTGTTCCCGGAGCGCGCGAGCAGCGACCTGGGCTTCCTGCAGATCGACTGCGCGCCCAGTAACTCCGACTTCTTCCTGAACTGGGGCTACACGTACCGGGGCGTCATCTTCCCCACGCTGCGGAACGCCTTCAAGTCCCGCGACCTGGAGCGGCTCTACCAGCGCTACTTTCTGGGCCAGAGGCGCAAGTCGGTGGTGGTGATGAACATCCTGGACGTGGTGACCAAGCTCACCCTGCTGGTGCTGCACCTCACCCTGGCCTCCTCCCCGATGGACCCGATCAAAGGGACGCTGCTGGGCTTCTTCACGGGCATCGAGGTCGTCATTTGTGCCTTAGTGGTGGTGAGGAAGGACACCACGTCGCACAGCTACCTGCAGTACAGCGGCGTGGTCACCTGGGTGGCCATGGCCACGCAGATCCTGGCGGCCGGGCTGGGCTACGGGCTGCTGGGTGACGGGGTGGGATACGTGCTCTTCACCCTGTTCGCCACCTACAGCATGCTGCCGCTGCCGCTCACCTGGGCCATCCTGGCCGGCCTGTTCACCTCGGGGCTGCACATCCTGGTCCAGCTGCTCATCTCACAGAACGCACAGCTGTCCACCAACCAGGTGAGCTCTCACCTGTGGACACACACCTCCGCCCTGTTCTCCTCCATCTTCCTCCCCCAAATCCTCCTCCTCTGTCTCCCTTTGATGGGGTCCTCACCTAATGTTCTCATCACCTCCTCGCTACCTCAATCTCCATCCTCTCCTCCTCCTCCTCCCCCTGGTTGCTCCTTCATCCTCACCTAATGTTCTCTCCTCACCTCCATCCTCCTCTCCTCCTCCTCCTCCTCCTCCCACCCTCATCTGCCCTTTCTCCTCTTGGCCTCCTCTCCTTCCACCTCCTCCTCCCCCATGTTGCTCCTTTATCCTCTCCTTCCCTCTTCTTCCCCCTCCTCCATAATCCGCCCTTTGTTGCTCCTTTATCCTCCTCTCCTCCTCTCCGTCATCCTCCCTTTTCTTCCTCTCCTTTTTGACCCCCTCTTTCATCTCCCCTTTGTTGCTCCTTCATCCTCCTCACCTAATGTTCTCTCCCTCTCTTCTCCTTTATTCTTCCCGTCTTCCCCCCTTTCTCCTCCTCTTGACCTCCTCTCCATCCACCTCCTTCTCCTCCCCCCATGTTGCTCCTTTATCCTCTCCTAACCTCCTCATTACCTCAATCTCCATCCTCCTCTCCTCAGTCCGCCCTTTGTTGCTCCTTTATCCTCCTCTCCTCCACCCCCCCTTTTCTTCCTCTTCCTTTTGACCTCCTCCATCTCTCCTTTGTCAATCCTTTAGCCTCCTCTTCTCCTTTGATTTCCTCTCCCTCCTTCATCTCCCTCTAATCCCCATCTCTTATCCTCCTCCTCCTTTCTCCCTCCCGTAGTCTTCTCCAGCTCCTCTCCTGCTTATAATGTCTTCCTCCTCTCTCCTCCTCTTCTTCCCTTATGTTTACCTCCTCAGTCTCTTCTCTATTTCCTTCCTCCTTCATCTCCTCCTCTCCTCATGTCCACATCATATCTTCCTGTCTTCTCCTCCTCTCCTCCTCCTCTGTTTGTTGATAAATGAGATGTTGGTGTTTGAAGCTCTCAGCTGTGAGTTGTTTTTATTTTTGCTTCATTTTTGACTCATAAACACACACAGACACACATACACACACACAGATGTTTGTTGGTGTGTGTGTATGTGTGTGTGTGTGTGTGTGTGTGTTGATTTGTTGTTCTCATTTATATTTTTAATGAAATGAGTCAGTGTGTGTTCGACAGCAGTCTGTCTGTCCGACCGCTGAGCGTTCAGCACCAGGAGCTGTCCAACACACACACACACACACACACGCACACACACACACACACACACACACACACACACACACACACACAGGTCCTGAGATGCACTCAGCTCCAAACAGGTTCAGCACCCCCTACTGGTCACTGTGAGGATCATAAATCAGCTTCCTTGCCGTCTCCCTCCATCTCCTCTTTGTTGCTCCTTCAGCCTCCTCTCCTCTCCTCTCCTCTCCTCTCCTCTCCTCTCCTCTCGGTCTTGTTCCTCCTTCAGCCTCCTCTCCTCTCCTCTCCTCTCCTCTCCTCTCCTCTCCTCTCCTCTCCTCTCCTCTCCTCTCCGTCTTGTTCCTCCTTCAGCCTCCTCTCCTCTCCTCTCCTCTCCTCTCCTCTCCTCTCCTCTCCTCTCCTCTCCGTCTTGTTCCTCCTTCAGCCTCCTCTCCTCTCCTCTCCTCTCCTCTCCTCTCCTCTCCTCTCCCTCTCCTCTCCGTCTTGTTCCTCCTTCAGCCTCCTCTCCTCTCCTCTCCTCTCCTCTCCTCTCTTCTCCTCCCCTCTCCTCTCCTGATGTTTTACTGTAGCTCTCTTTGCTGTCCTGGTTGGTTCTGTTGGATCTTGTTGGTTTGAAGGTGACACACTGAGTCTAAACAGTTTAACGTGAACGTTTTCTTGATTTGTTGAACTGTAAAGAAGCAGCGATGTCTGATTTTATTCAGCATGTGAGAATCTGAAGGATGAAGGTCCTGACATCAACATGAACGTCTTCCTCCAGCCGTGAAATATATTTAGACCGGAGACTGAGTCTTGTTTAGTTTATTGATAACAGTGTGCAGTGCAGGTGATGGAGGTGATGGAGGAGATGGAGGCGTTGACGGACTGGGCGTGGTGGTAGGACGGCAGAGAGGGTTTGTCCTGAAGTCGGTCGTAGCGCCGTGACCTCGAGTCTGAGAGGCTGAGGTGGGTTTTATGCAGCGAGGGTTGATTGGTTGATGAAGTGCAGGGGGGGAGGTAATCAGGCAGGTGAGAGGGCACACTGAGGACAGTCCTGTGTCGAGTATTTACAGGTTTTTTCTGCACATTCTTTGTTAAAATGTGACAAACGCCTTAAACAAAACTCATATTTTAATTGAACTAAACACACAGACAACATTCAGGGATGGTCTGCACAGAAGAGTGTGAAGTTAAAGAGCGAACACTGAGTAAATATCAGATAGTTTAAAGTATTTATAGTGTCAGACTGGAGGGAAGTTTAAAACGAGACGATGATTCACACTTTGAAGTCTCAGAGTTTGTTTGCTTGACGTCAGCAGCACAGAGCTCATGTTATATTCAGCCGGCAGCTCTTTGTTTGGGTGTCCTCTTTATTTTATATTTAGCTGGAATGATCTGTCAACTTATTACGTTACATATATTACTCAACAAAAAGCTGTGATAGTCGAATGTTTACATTTCTCAAATGAAACTTTCTCTGAGGATCACCTGAACACGTCACCTGAACACGTCACCTGAACACGTCACCTTGGACTGTGGTGCTTTGTAATAAAACAATATCACATGAGAGGGAGTTCAGTTATACTCAATATCGGCACAGCTGTGATACCGTCACACACAGGCGACAGACAGACACCTACGCTCATCTAACACTAAAATAATGTTGGTCTAACACTAAAATAACGTTGGTCCAACACTAAAATAACGTTGTTAGAGAGTTGTTAAGTCTTAAATGGATCATATTTATGCAGAAAAGACTGTCAACATATGGTGGGAGCTAACAGGAGCTAGCTTACGGGAGCTAACGTTAAGCAGCAGATCTGGTGTTCAGTCAGGCTAAAGGCTACAAGCTAACAAGAGCTGGTAAGAGTTAGAGCTAACGGTACCTAACGGGAGCTCAGACTAGCTGCTTTGAAATGGTTTGCCTCATTCCTACGCTCGTCTAACACTAAAATAATGCTCGCTAACTTACGGGAGCTAACGTTAACGTCTGGTGTTCAGTCAGGCTAAAAGCTACAAGCTAACATGAGACTAACAGGAGCTAACGGGAGCTAACGGTACCCAGTGGGAGCTAACAGGAGCTAACGTCAGTCCTATACTCGTCTAACAGTAAAATAACGCTGGTCAAACATTAAAAAAACGTTGGTAGAGAGTTGTAGTTTATCTTTGTGGACAGTCAGACTGTGGTCATGTGACGTCCTTTATCTCGTGTTGTTACGGACACGTAATGAATTGTTCAGGTGTCATATTTCTTAAAGGGACAGCGCAGGGAACTGATACTATGTTTGTTTTGGAACGTTCTGTCAACGCTACAGAAACACTCGGTAAGTGTCTGTTATTGTAAACAGACGCTGTGTCATCTTACATAAATGAAGACGTGGTTTGTTATTTCCAGCAGCTCGGAGTCACTCGTGTTCGGACGTGCAGGAAACTCCAGAAATACTTTGGAAACCTCGAGTGCCTCGAATCCCATCATGCTTCACTTCCACGTCTCAGCTGACCGCCATATAGATGACGGTGGACGTGATGCAGCTGACTGTACGCTGTGCTGTCTTTGTTGTGCAGCTCGGGGGGGATTTCCCAGCTTCCCCCTCATGTGTCACTCCCTTGGCGAGGAGAAGGTCGCAGGTCGGTGGCCGCTGTTAGCCGGATTCAAGCGCCTGACACTTTGTGGTTTTTATGATTTTAGCGGACCAATAAAACGTTTGATTTGTGATAGATGCAACATTTTCAGTCCATGAAGGCTCTGAACGCCGCACGTGAGCGTCTGGACGTCCATTAACAGTGTCACCTCTGCAGGTCAGTAAACGTCTAGACGAGGACATCCAAACTTAACGAAATAATCTGAACACGAGCTCCACTGTTCTTTCAAGTTTAACCGCAGCAGACTGAGTCACAAGACTCGAGTGTGTAACATGTACCGGCCTGTTATCACATGACTGAAGTTCACGTCTCCGTTAAAAGGTCTTGAGAGGACGTTTGTGAAACTACGATAGCAATTCGTTGAGTGAAGATGAACATCTGTTGGATGAAACAAGATGTTTAAAGACGTCACCGCGGTAACACGTTTCTCCATTTTCTAATTTTATGAATCAAATAATGAATAAAAATAAATGAAATTAGAGTTACAGCTAACAAAGTGAAGCAGGTAAATATGTATTAAAGGTTCAGTTAGACATCAACCTGCAGTTCCTCAAACGTCCACTTGAGGCTGGCTCCAGAAGTGAGTCAGTCTCCATAAGTCCCCATGTTCAAATGTCCAACTTCACAGCAGAAATAAACATGTTTACAGCCTGGTACAAAAAACAGTTTTGGTCTCTATAGCTAATTTCCCCGTTCATGACAACTGTACTGAGGGTGAATTTATATACAACTCACCTGTTCAGATTATATTAAGGCTTAAAGTTATGCAGGATTAAGAGCGTGGACGCTTTGATTGACAGGTGGGTGGTTTGTTTGAGCAACCAGGCTCTAACTTTGTGATTGTGAGATGTTTGATGAATCCTCCTGAAGCTTCGTTTTCTAATTAAACTGACAGTCGGCGTCCTCCCCTCTTCGCCTCTCCTCTGTCGTTCATATGTATGCTATATGTTCACCACGTCCTTAAGCAAACACAGTTAATGAGAGCAGATTAGCAGCGCTTGAGTCGAGGATGTTTAATTTCACAGCGAGCTCGGCCTTCCTAACCCCAGGAGTACAGCGTGAGCCGCCCTAATCCTCCGACCACCACCGCCGGCATCGCCGCTGCGTCCGCCCGGCCCGGCTCGCATGTCACCGCAGCTGAATTAAGACAGAACATGTAAGGCGCTGATCTCAGAGCGTTTTCAGGTCGACTAATATCAACACACGATGCTAAAATAATCCCCAACCGCCCACGGAGTTTTCAGCGAACTAATACTTCAAGCTGAGACTTATCACAGCAAGAGAGCGAGCTAATTAATGGACTCGTGACTGGAGTTAAAAAAACACTCCTACATATCAGTGATTTAAGGAAAACTTGACTTAAATCATCAGAACATGAAGGAGGCCGTCCAGGGTTCTGGTTGTAACCCTGACAGCAGCTTTCTGGATCGGCTGAAGCTCTCTGATTGGTCCTACATGAACTTTTACTGTCTGTGATTGTGGCACTGTTGTGGTACAGTCTGTACTCTGATCAAAACCTGCACTGTAATATGCTAAAATTCAGCTCGTTGACACATTAAAAAATGTGTTTATTAATCTTAAATTATGAAGTACATTCAGTAAAAACTCCAAATCTGTGACAATCATCTCACGAGGTGGAGCAGCTCTCCTCCTCGTCACGTCCATGCCAGGAAGCAATGTTTGATGTTTCTGTGTACCATAATGCTCCACAATACATACACCTATCTCTGGCTTTACTCCCATAATTGTACACTTTGGGATTTGGTAGACTGGCTGTCTCAAAGTCTGTGTACACTCCATTTATATATATGTTTTGTAGAAGGCCATGCCAGATAAACTCCCCTCAAAGTTCTGTAAATCTCCTGATGCAGACCTTTGACAGTCTTCAGCTTCTTTACCTGGTTCCAAGAGTTTTCACAGAGCCGTACTTTGTTCCCTGGATCTTAATAATCTAGTATTTATCTATTTAAAATAATTTAATTTATTGGAATTTATGGGAATTAACTGTAAATTGGGGGGTGTACTTGCATGAAATCTGGTTGTTTTAGTCAAGATTATGCTAAAATATATTTTCCCCAACTATATTTAAGTTCCCTGTTAAAGGGCCAACCTTCAATTACGTAAATTCCCAGTTTATTCCCATTAATTCCCATTAATTCCCATGGAAAGTTTCCAACTTTGAAAATTCATGGAATTTTGCAACCCTAAATCTACTTAATAGTGGAAAGATCATGTTGAAAGTCCATTTAACTGAGAAATGCTGCTTTATCTGAGCTGGATTTAGCACCTTCCTTGTGTCTGGTGTTTGTATTCCCCTCTAGTCTGTTGTCTGTTTGTAGTCATACTGTAACTGGTGTGCTGTCTTGGCCAGGTCTCCCTCAGAAAAGTGATTCTCAAGGTCACGAAAAGTGAAAAAGGTGTAAAAATGTTTGATAAATCAGGAGAATTTTGACCAAAACGTGGCGTGTTTATACATCCTAACCTCCAGTCCTCTGTACTGATACATGTAACAGATTACATCAGACACCCTTCATGTATATTTGCACAGACTTCATGTGAAATCTGGTTTTTAGGTGGCGGCAGACCGTCCACCATCACTGTGTGAGGACAGAAACAGTCTGTTCATGTTATTGTGAATGGAGACGACTTTCATCAGCCGGAGGAGGCGACTGCCAGCCGTGATTAACCCCGACATCTCTTGTTTCCCTCTGAACGTGTTCGAGAGCGCGACGCGTGAATCAGCTTCGTCTTTAACTTAATTGACTTCATTGTTGAAAGTGGAAGCAGCGTATTTCCCCAAGAAATCGTGAACACTGTTCAGAGTTGTCCGGTGCTTCTCCTCCTCCTCCTCCTCCTCCTCCTCCTCCTCCTCCTCTCTCTTCGTCTCTGAGGCTGATTGTTCCTGTCAGACTCAGAATAGCCTCCATCGATCCGGCTCCGTCTCTTCAGAGCCTCCCTGCGCCTCCCGCTGGCCTCACATCCTTTCGTGTCCGGGCCTGTCGAAGGCTTCGACGTCGGACGCTGCATTTCCTTTTAAAAGCTTCACACCAATACGATCACATCCCCTCCTCTCGCTCTCGCTCTCTAAACAATGAGCTCATATTGACCCGCCTCATGAAAAGACGAATGGACCTGATCTGGTATTGACGGCTGCCTTTGTGCAGAAGTCATTTAGCCTTTTTACTTGCTGTTAAATGAACACAGGCGTCAGTAAATAACAGATTAGGTCGTCCTGGGCTGAGTGTGTGTGTATGATAATGTGTGTGTTTTGGTGTTAGGGGAGTGTTCCTGTGGAGCTAAGAGCGTTATAAAACCGTCACACACACTCACAGCGGGAGCTTCACACCCGCCGATTAGCCGTTCTTCAAGCTCGCCGCGGTTTCCTCTTTCAAGGTCAAACTCGGCTTACCTGGAGCGCCGGCTGCACCGAGGAGATAGGAGAGGGAAAAAAAGGCTAAATGTGTATATCATGAGGCCGCATGCACGCCTTTTCAATCGCTTTGCCTTCAGCGAGCCCTGAAAATATGTTTTTCTTTCCATCGCTGCCAGCCAAACACGATCAAGGTGGTTTTTATTTCTTTTCAAAGACGTCCGTCAGCTTTCATTTACATTTTAGATTCCAGGCGTTCATGTAAGAAAGAACTGATCACCGGCTGATCTCAACCCCGTCTGCTGATTCAACTCAACCGTTTTGTAGATTTTTGACTAAAAAAACAGGAAGAATATGATTATTATTGGATTATTCTCACATTATTCTCTCACTTATGGAGACTGACTCACTTCTGGAGCCAGCCTCAAGTGGACGACAAGAGGAACTGCAGTTGCAGTTGGCTGCAGATTGCCGATTGGTTCCAACAGTTCCTACGTCAATGAAATGAAAGAGGAGCGATGAAGCTTTTCGACCTTTTCTGAATATGACACTTCAGCCGGTATCACACACACTGCCTTGCACCTTGGCAAGCGATGATTGGTCAGTGTACTCTCTCGGCAACGACGCAGCAAGAATAAAAACTATCGTGTAGTTTGCCCTTGGCTTTAGTACTCTTGATAAAATTTGTCTTCCTGTGATTATTCTCACAGCTGCATCTGCATGTGTAAAGAAATCACAGGGTTTCATGCACACACAGTAATTGTTTGTTAGTGTGTGTGTGTGTGTGTGTGTGTGTGCTTGATGATTGAGGTGCTTATTCATTTGATTCCAGTGGTGGCTCATGGGAAGGTTTCAGTTGAAGCCGTCTGCACGAGAAACACTGTCGTTTGAAGCGCTGCCGTTCAAACTGTCGTTCAAACTGTCGTTCAAGCTGTTGTTCAAACGCTGTCGTTCAAACTGTCGTTCAAGCTGTCGGTCAAACGCTGTCGTTCAAACTGTCGTTCAAGCTGTTGTTCAAACGCTGTTGTTCAAGCGCTGTCGTTCAAGCGCTGTCGTTCAAGCTGTTGTTCAAACGCTGTCGTTCAAACTGTCGTTCAAGCTGTCGGTCAAACGCTGTCGTTCAAACTGTCGTTCAAGCTGTCGTTCAAACGCTGTCGTTCAAATGCTGTCGCTCAAACTGCCGTTCAAACTGTCGTTCAAGCGCTGTCGTTCAAACGCTGTCGGTCAAACGCTGTCATTCAAACTGTCGTTCAAGCTGTTGTTCAAACGCTGTCGTTCAAACTGTCGTTCAAGCTGTTGTTCAAACGCTGTCGTTCAAACTGTCGTTCAAGCTGTCGGTCAAACGCTGTCGTTCAAACTGTCGTTCAAGCTGTCGTTCAAACGCTGTCGTTCAAATGCTGTCGCTCAAACTGCTGTTCAAACTGTCGTTCAAGCGCTGTCGTTCAAACGCTGTCGTTCAAACGCTGTCGTTCAAACTGTCATTCAAGCTGTCGTTCAAGCGCTGTCGTTGCTTCCTCACATGCATGTAACATCTTCACTGCTCCCTGTAATAAACATGTTTTTGTGTCTTCAGAGGTCAACAGTGTAACATAGATGTGATGTTCATCATCAGAAAGCTGGAACCTGAAGATTAATCTGAGATGCAGCTCAGCACTTTGTGTTTTTGTCTTCATAAATCTAACAAACATGCAAATGTAATGAATTAGCACATTAATGTAGAAGTATCTGAATCTCCCCTTCTCATGTTCAGTCAGGTTAACTTCAGTCTCTGTGTATGAATGTCTGCGTGATTTAAAAGTTGACAGAAGGCTGTTATACAGATTTTTCTAGTTTGACGATTCTCAGAGGACAAGTCTTAGAAAGCGTGATGAAATCACTGAAATTCATTTATTTAACAGTGTTTTTTAGATTTTATTACATATTGTTGGACGGTTCGAGGCTCAGAGGGACGAATCAGTGTGACTCCATCCTTTATCTCGTGTCCTTCCTCCTCCTTCCTCCTCCCTCACCTCTCTTTCACCCTTCTCCCCCTCCTCCTTTATCTCACCGGTTTCATGCGATTGATCTCGGACAATCTTGCTGTTACCAGACACTGCACTCAGCCACTCTTAATATTTAATGAAGGATCAGGGCCATCAGCGGCGGCTTTTTGAGCTTTTAATGGTTCAGAGTTTTCCAGTGACATTTCTTTTTTGCGATCTGACCTACGCGGGCGGCGTTTCCAAAAATTGCTACAGAAGCTAAAAGCTTTTAGCGTCCTTCATTCTCGTTACTACGATTCATCTCTCAGCATCACAGTTTAACCATCCACACATGATTTTTAGAAGAAATGCTTCTGTCTTTTGTTTTACAGTTTATTGAACGTGAGGATTTGTTGCAGTTTAGCGCTAATTTTCATTTACTTTACATATTTTATCTGATGTTTGATGGTCATAATGTGTCGTTGCACACTGGCGTTGTCGGTGCCTGAGATATTAAAGCATAAAGGAATATTATGGATTAAGCTCGTTGCCATCGTCACCGAGCGGATTTTTTTGGCCTTGGACGCCGTTCGTCACCGTGTTTGTTCCTCCGGCTTCGTCCTCGGCGGGACCGAAATGAAACGGTCCGTCTGGCAGAATTACAGCCCCGTGAGTCGGAGCTCCGACACCTCGGAGTGGCTCATTTCCTCCAGCGTTGGGCTCTTAAACCTTTTTGTGGTGTCCTGACCTGATAAATGAAACCTTGTGTAGTTTTTTACAGCACAGTCAGTCCTCAAACTGCCTTCAGGGAATAAAGGAAAACTCTTCCTCTCACGGAGGTGTTGCTTTTATACAAACGTCACGTCACTCCATGTCCAAATTTCCTGAAATGCGCCAACGTTAACCTGCAAGTCATTCAGCTTTTTCTTGCCAAATGCTGACTCAACACTCTCACCCCTCCTTCCTCCTTCCTCTTCCTCCATTATCGGCGGGGCAGCCAGACATTCATCTCAATGAAAGCTTCTCTTTGTGTCCCTTTCACTGAACTGCTGACAGAACCTTATTACTGGTTATTGTATTGCTGCTGGTAAATTTAAGAAGACTGAACGCTCAGATGTGAACTCCTGGACATAAATTTGACAAGCTCATTGAGTTTTTTTTTTTTTGGAGGCCTCGGCTGCATAACGCAAGCAGAGCGTCGGCAGAATGTGCCCCGTCAGGATCCTCGTGATGCGTTTCTGCTGCACAATCAAAAGATTTTCATCAAGGATCCGGCTTGAAAGTCACCCGAGTACTTCAGGTGGATACACAAAAAAACAGCTGAATCACGTCCAGAGTACGTACGTCATGATAGAGACGGAGGAAATGGGTCACCGTGTGCTCCATGCAAGTGGTTAGTCTGAAGCTGTCTGTCCATCATAAAGTGTGTCAGTCACAGAGAGATGAAGCTATCTTACGATCGTCGTCTCTCCATCAGTGTGTTATTGTCCTGATCTTCTCCTCGCTCGGCGCCCTCGGCTGCCCTGTTGCTGTTTTAATTAAGTGTAGCTGTGGCCAGAGGTCGGGTCGGGAGGTTAAAGGACACGTCAGCTCATCCTTTAATGGGCGGCGTGATGAGACTGACGAGGTCTCCTGAGGTCAAACACAGAGTAATGACCAGAAACAGACGGAGAGCCGAGAGAGATCAGAATCAGGAATGCAGGGACGGACATGTGTTGAACATCAGTGTCAGTGCAGAGACACGTCCATCTTCATAGAGTCAGAGCTGTTTACAGTCTTACCGTCCAGTCTTAGAGACCAGAGATCAGCACTGACTTGCTGGACAAGATTACCTTTATTATGAACTGAGTCAGACCTTTTCCCCAGAACAGCCTGATTCAGTTTGAGCTTTCTGTCTTGATTTCATTGCTATTACTTGGCTCATGTTAGCTCAGTTTGTTAGCTGCTGTTAGCTAATGTTAGCTCAGTTTGTTAGCTGCTGTTAGCTAATGTTAGCTCGGTTTGTTAGCTGCTGTGAGCTCAGAGCACCGGGGCAGTGTTAGTGTTTGTACCACAGGTGTATTGGACTATTGGTAAGAAGAAGAGGTTTACAGGCCCGGGGCGCTGATGGGGTAATGCTGACGGGGAGCAGAGCTGGTGTCGTGCCAGAACAGGAGCTGTCATGATGACAGAGGTGTTTGTGGCACAGGAAGAGTTTTCATGAGTCTGACTACCTGTAAAAACAGCTTGTTATGTTCAGCATTAATAAATAGTTGAAGGACCTGAGGGACTTCTTTGTTCACCTCACAGATTAAAACTGGTTATACGGCGATGTGCTTCCTGTTTGGAACATATTGAAACACGTTGAAACACGTTGAAACACGTTGAAAGAGGTTTCCAGCTTAAAGTTGAGGCTGATTTTCAGCTTATTCTTCACATCGAGGATGATTTCAGACGGGATTACCTCCCAGCTGTAATCATTCATAGCGACGGGGCGCCAGCCGGCGGCGGCGTTCAGCTCGGCGCTCTCCTCTGGGGTCAGCGTTTAATGAGATTATTTTTGGATTACTGTTATCTGTTTGAAATGTGGAAAAACAGCAGGTACCCGGAAACACGAGCGGACGGCGTCTGTCTGAAAATGTTTGACCAATTCAGGAAATTTTATAATTTTATACATTAAATCACAAAGATTGTTTCTGATCACGGTGAAATAATTAGATTTTAACCATGAAAAAGACGTTTGATGAACAGCAGCTTCGCACTTCCATGTGTTTAATTGACTCTCAGCCGTACGGTGGCCACCAGGGACAAACTTTTTGGAAGAAGTCTTTTAATTGAAGCTTTTAAACGTTCTCTTGAACAGCTTGTTGCCAGCGTGGCGGCGCCTCGTATTGATTTATCCATCAGAGACAAATCTTTACAGACTGTTTGGCCTTTGGACCGTCTCGTCTGGCATCGTGTGACTTCAGATCCTCTGAAGACGACTGAGAGGTTTGATTCATCGACTGATTATTGGAGTCTGAACTTTGCTACACTACAAGTTTTTCCATGAAGGTTTGTTTGATCTGATTCTGGAGCTAAAAGTCTCCGTGACCCGGTCAGTCCTCCATACGGACTCTACGGCTCACTTCCACGGGAAAGCAGCCTCCTTCTCGGGCAGTAAGAGCTGAGAAGGTCCCGCTGTTGTTTACCGATGATGATACGTGACGTGATTTCGATACTTGAACTCAGTGACTTAAGAACTTCCCACAGCGTGTTGTAGGTCGTGTCTTTGGAAACTTAACGATGAATTTATACGTGGAAAAGTCACCGTTACCGACACTACGGTGAACTCGGTCCCGGAAAAAAACAGCATCCGTAACTTTTACAATGTCACTTCCCACGATGCACTGTGGGTCACGACACAATCTGACAGCGTCCGTGGGATTAAAAACAGAGAGGGACGATGATGGTGGACACATTTCTCTGGTCCTTCTGGGCTCTAAACGTCTTCATCTTTCAAATCAATATCCAATATTTACCGTGTTTTACCTCGTGTGTGCTCGTGGAGCTTCTCAGGTCGGACACAATCTAACGTTCACTCCGTTTATTCGCTTTATTTGCTTCTGTGGCTGTAGTACGTTTCATATCTGGCAACCCGGAGCTTCATGTAGTTATCAAGCCGGATCAGAACACACGGAATAAAACCCAAACAGACGGCCCGGCCCGTTTTTTTATTTCAAAATAAAAAAACATACTGTATAAATTTAAATTGGATTAATAATAGCATGTTGTAATCACACGCTTCACATTACAACCAATCAGCTGGCATCGCCTCATCCTTTGCAGCGTGGACAAGAAACTACAGTGGCTGCAAAACATGACCAAAAAAAAGTCAAAGTCCCTGTGAAGAGGTCAGTTTGTCCACTCTGGGCTACTGTAGAAACATTCACCAGGGCACACTTTGTGGTGGAGGAGGTCATAAAAACATCGTGATGTTACACAAATGAAGACTTGGACGCTTTGATTGACAGGTCACGTAGGTAAACGTTGTCGTCACAGATCGATACATACGTGTGGAGAAGATGTTCAGGACTTTGTGGTAACGTCACGGCTTTGCTGAGCAGTTTGACACTTGCCAATGAAATTGCCCGGCTCACCGTGAATTCGCCTCCGGGCTGCGTTCAGGTTGACACTCTGCTATTACACAACAAAGACTATCTGTCATGTCTGATAAGACTGAGACAGCAGGAAGACCATTAGCTTTTAGAGAGGGACGGACAAATGTTTTATAACCACGGCGAGGCTACTGCTCGTTCATGGGCGGCTGATTTTGGATTTTATTATTATTATCGTCAGCTGTGATGATGATACGAGACACTAAAACATATTTTCTCATGAGGACTTCGAGTTTCTGTGGCTGTTCTCCGGTGTCGTATCAGCAAATGCAGTTTGGTTTTCATGTTTTTAGGGATATTTTGTTTGTGACTGTCCAACCAAACGTGAATTTCAGTCGACACTGAAGCTCTTTAAGCTCTTGAATTAGCTTGAATTTGTTGAGTAAGAGTTGTTGTTTCCGTAATTTAACGTCCATGTCTCAATTTTTGCGTCCTGTTTTCTGGCGGACCACGTCCAAACCTTAAACCTGTCTACAGATTGTTTGGAACAGACAAACAAAGCAGAAGAACTTTGCAACAAGCTGACCGACAGTCCTGAGATGGTTGAAGTTGTCATAGCTAACGTGTTTTTAGCTTTTTAGCTCTGTTTTGGTCTCCACCAACTCCTGAGAAAATAAAAAGTCTCTGATGACCAAAACAATGAGCTAAAAAAGGCAGAAAGACTCTGGAGATCTGCAGACAGGGTTGGGATGTTCCTCTCTGTCCGGCGTGTTCTTCAGGCTTGTAGCGGCTTGTCGTTAGGCGTGTGTGCTGAGCGTCTCCTGGGATGACCGGTTGGTCTTCAGCGGCCACAGTATCACCGACTGTCTCTCCTCTCCCTCAGGCTGTTGTGCTCGAGATGCTCCCTGCCCTCGGGGACCCGTCGCCCTGACGGTTTCCATGAATAACCCTCGCCTCTCCGGAACAAACACGATCTGTTTGGTTTCTGATCTCAGCAATGTGACCTGAAGCAACGGCAGGTCAAACAGCTGAAACCTGGAGAGCGTAACGTTACCGTGTTTGACAGCTGAAAAGCAAAGTCCCTCCGCAACAGCCACAGCTAACGTTAGCGAAAAAGTTGACATCTTTATCGACATCTTCAAGTATTTAATTAGCTCGTTTCATAAGTTGTTTTGGGAGATTACTGCACTTCTTTTACTGTTTTGGTTGATGTTAGCTTAGCATTTTTACTAGTGTTAGTATGTTAGTACGTAGTAGTACAGTACACAGCAGTATATATTGGTCAACCAGCTAACTAATCTATAACAATCATTAGCCATTAGCATTAGTTAGTCAGTGTTTTGCTGAAGAGCAAAATACTAGTTAGCTGGTGAGCTAATCTACATCAATCAGTGGCTAGCTAGTTAGCCAGTTAGCCAGTAGTAAGAGTGAAATACTAGTTAGCTAGCTAGCTAATCTACATTAATCATTGGCTAGCTAGTTACATATTTTAGTAAAACACTAGTTAACTAGTTAGCTTATTCACATTAACCATTAATTAGCTAGATACATACTGTATGTTAGCAAAATACATAACTAGACAGCAATCATTAGCTAGCTAGTAAGTTAGCCAGTTAAATACAAGTTAACTCGCTAGCTAACTAGTTAGCTAATTTATAGCACTTTTTAGTTAGCTAGCATTTTGCTAATATTAGCTAACGTAAGATGCGACTATATATATGTGTGTGTGTGTGTGTAGTATAAATATATATATTTTACGAGCTAGCACTTAGCATAGCATATCTAAGTACAGGAAAGGAGAACGTTAACCGAGGCTTGCTCAACTATGATTGGAGTACAGAGCAAAAAGGGGTGGGACTTATTAAAGGTCAATCCCGAGCTCACATGTAGAATAATGTACACACACTGTATGCACACAGTGTGCATACAGTGTGTGTACATTATTCTGTATACAGTGTTTACGTCCATGCAGAGAGCTGCTGCAGCTCGCCACAATGGCCGCTTTCAGCCTCTCCTCTGAGGAGGAAACAAGTTGTTCCGTCCGCGAGGTGACATTAAAGAGGCGAGCGAGCTGCCGAGCTGCCGAGCCGCAGGCCGAGCTGTGGGGAAATGTCACGATCACATGCTCAGGAGGAGCTCCGCCAAAGGCCACGGCGGCACACGAGTATTAGATCTTCTGTTGAACGCTTGTCAGAGGTCAGAGGTTGCTGTGATCTGATAATGCAGCGGTGCACTGAGGAGACTCTGTTTACAGCCACATGTGACTCAGTCTGAATGTAAAAGCATCGTTTCTTCTAAGAATTCAGGCCTGAATGGCCAACGTTTGGACTTCAGAGCTGTGTGTCATCACCGCACAGGAGAATCTTGTAACTTCATTTGGTTGAAAGCTTCAAAAAAGGTAGTAAGTAGACCTTTGAGTAGAGATTATTTTTGTAACTTGGTTGATTTTAGCGCTATCGTGAGGTTACAGAGTGTCGACTGTTATCTGCAGAGCTGTGTAACTGAACTTCCCCAGGGTGGGTTAATAAAGTAAAAATATCAATGAGAATTGAAGTAAGTCAAATACAAGTACCTTGAAATTGTACTTGAATAAGTGGCACATGGTTTCTGTCGGAGGCTTCTTCCTCACTAAATGTCGTCATCTGCAGCGCTTCGCCATCGCCGCGTTGCTTCTGATCACACGCTTATGTCGAACATATTGGTGAACATCTCAGTTTTCATCTCTGCTCTGAAATGAGCCGCTGTAACACTCAACATCCTCCCGTCATCACACGTTCAGCACAGAAAACAGCCGGGCCGCGAGACCGGAGGTGCCAAGAAGAGCTGCTGACGCTCCACTGTCGAATCAGAAGGCGATACCAACACCGATAAATCATCACACCATCGGGACCCCGGGCTGGGAACCAGGAACAGCCCGTGTCACACTGTTTTTAAATGAACCTTTACTTTAAATATACTTTTAAATATGCTGCAAACAAGCAATAAACATAATATAATACAAGTTTAAATAGATATAAAAGAAAAGTACAGCAAAAATAAGAAGATGTAAACAGTATGAACAGTGTCAACAGTTTAAATACAGCTGCTGTCAGGGTTACAACAAGAACCCTGAAATGAAAAACAAACACTGCTCGTTGAAACATTAAAAAATGTGTTTATTATTAAGTATGTTCGGTAAAAACTCCAAATCTGTGACAGTCGTCTCAATGTGTCGGATGACATCACATGTATTGTCATGGTAACGAGGCACATATAGGTCACGTGTCGTGGGATTCGTATTGGGAGCAGAGATCCATGCGGTCCAGAAAGTGTCTGAATGAACTTTTATGATCAGATCTGTGTCACAGACTGAACTGGGACACTGCGAGCCGCACTGGGAGCCGAGCCTCGACGTCACTGGGAGAGCTGGAGCTCTGCATGGAGGACGACAGTCAAAGTTTAGAGTGTTATAACGGGGTTTGTAGTCCTCACGTTAAAGTTACTGTCATCTTAGATCATGTTTCCTGTCCTGAATGTAGGCAGGTCGAAAATACTAAAACATTTTGCCACCGTAAACAAAATGTTTTAGTATTTTCGACCTGCCTACATTCAGGATCAGAGATTTCTTTCAGAACACATTAAATATGTTGGAAACACGTGAAAAGACTTTGAACGATATATTACTGAAGTTAGAGGTTCAAACAGTTTTTCACCAGTTTTCAGTCTCAGGATTTTGTGGGCGGTCCTTAAAGGGTGGCTCGATGACACGCTGAGGCCACCCACAGTCCTGCAGCTGAGAATTCATTTTTACCTGATTTTGACACCTGATTTCATAAACTTGTTGATATTTTTAATTATTCAAATTTGGCTGGGAGGTTAAGAACACTTTCTTCTTTGGTCTGACAAACTCAGAACATTTATTCTGACTTTACACGTACTTTAAAGGTCCGGTTTAGGAATAGAGAGGAAGAGGAGGAGTGACCATGTTTTGGGAACCTTCATCAGACAAACTACAAACTTTCTACAAACAGTTTCTGCAGGTTTCTGTTGACAGAAGCAGGTCATGTCAGAAAAATGTAATTTAGCACAGCAGTCGTGTTTCCATAAATGTGTTTTGAAGTATCACGTTAGAAAAGTTTGATGGAAAACGGCAAAATTTGAAGGTTTTTACACTCGCCTCAGGTGTTTTTAAAACTCTTAACGGGAGATGGAAACACTGAAGTCACATGACCGATGAGCTGTTTCCTCGTGGCTCTCATGTCTCCACACAGATCTGATGTGACTCACCTTGAGCTTCCTCTGGTGTTTTTTTTTTTTAATGACCCCATCTTGTCGCACGCTCTTCTTCTGGTTTTCTGACCGGAGAGTCGGCGCCACCTACTGCTCATCTCGTGAAACAAGCTTTGATTTGTTAAATTACTCAATATTTAGTTGATGTTTGTGACACGTCTTGTGTGGTTCTCTTTAAAAAGCCTCTTCGTGCTCGCCGTGAATGAAAGTAGCTTCACTTTAGATGTTTCTTAACCGGAGACGAGCGTCTTCAGTTTGGATTTTATGGATTGAAACTTGAGCGCTGTGTTAGATCGACCCTGATGGTCAGTTTGTAGACGTCCCTGTTTGATGCGACTTAATTACTGAATCCAAACGCCGTGTGAAGCTCGTATTGGCGGATTGTCACAGATCATGGTCCATGGTGGAGGTTATAAAAGAGATTTACGATGTTAGATCAGGTTCATTTCTGTTCCACGAGCTTCAATCGAGTTAAAACAGAAGACGGATCGCTGCTGTTTGGACCGCTGGAATAAATGCTGACAGTTTGTCCACAGAGAGAACACACAGAGAGAGCTTCAGTTTGTTTTCCTCCAAAGTCTGTCTGCAAACATCAGAGCGATATTGCGCCGCGTTGTGAATTATTAATCGAGGCCTTCCATGTCATGTTAAATTTAAAAGCTAATATCTTTTGACGGCCCCGTTGACTGTGGAATATCTTCATCTAGTCGTCGGCAGATAACTGAGCGCGTGAAGCCGAGTTAATCATCCCGCTGACCTCTCCTCTGCCTTCGAGCTGCAGAATAAATCCCTGCGTTTGGCAGAGGAGTGTTTTCTGCAGAGACCGGCGAGGTCTAGCTCTGCTGCTCTTCATCAGACTCCACGAGCAGGTTTAACTAAGGCGGCTCGACACATTTTAAAAGCAGCATTGTTGCTGTGACTCCTTCTTCGACGGTACATGTGTACCGCTGTAAAGTCTCCTCTGTGGATGTAATGTGAGTCCACACGTTGCTCTGAAATATTGATGCCGGGTGGGTGTCTGCGTTTCGTGGCAGAGCAGCTCGCTCTTTACGAATCGTTTTGTCACGTTTAAACGAAGACACTCGCTCGTTATCCTGAGCCGAGAAGTTCCCACGCTCATCCTTAACCTTGAAATATGAATTCAAGGTTTTCAAGGAGAGACTCTCATGTTTTAGTCTTGGTTTTATTTCCTTTGAATAGAGCAAAGTTGGTTAATGTGTGGACTACACAATCAGGATGCATTCTGGGACATGTAGTTATGGACACTGTATTTCCGTACCCGCAATGTTTCCGTATTTTCCGACGTAGTCTCCGTGACGTCCCCCGCAGACTGTCTAAAACTTGGACGTAGTCTCCGTGACGTCCACGCAGACTGTCTAAAACCTGGACGTAGTCTCCGTGACGTCCACGCAGACTGTCTAAAACCTGGACGTAGTCTCCGTGACGTCCACGCAGACTGTCTAAAACCTGGACGTAGTGGATTTGTAATTGTTTGATTCTTTCTTTGAACTATTTGATTAATAATTTTGTATTTTATTGATCCTGAAGTTGACGTGTTTCGTCCTTTTCACCGTCTGTTTACGTCTTATTAACAGACAGACGTGTAACTCGACAGTAAAGGTGTGTTTCTTCTTCATGTCACGCCGTCTGCCGCTCCTCACCCTCGAATCAAATTGAAAACATTATGATAATTATTACTATTATTAACCCGGCCTCATTATTTTCCATGTAGCTGTTTGTAAGCTGTGCCTCTTCCTGGCCCGCTGCTCTTAATGAGATCTTGTTAAAAACATCCACATCACTGGCATTTTGCTTTAATGAGCGCTCCGGCGGTCTCCATGCTGATGCCCTTTACGGCGAGGCGGCGCTGCTCTTTTCCAAAACAATATGGACGCCGCCACAGTTACCACAGCTGCTGCTGCTGCTACCTCAGCTGATGGGGTTTTAATTTTGGTCCCTGCGGGAGGAGCAGAGGCCTTCAGAGGGGACACGACTTAGAAATTGAATCAGCGCTGATGGCGTCGTGGGAGAGATTCACAATAAGACACAATAACACGGCGTAATGCACCAGGAGGCTCGTCAGCGCCGTGAGATGCAGTGAAGAGCCTCGAGGGAGAAGACTGTGAGAGAGATGAAACCTCCCACACACGAGAGGTTTCTGCTGCTGCTTCTTCTTCTTCTTCTGCTTCTTCTTCTTCGTGAGAACATGAAGGCTTTCCTGCAGCGGTGTCTTTAAGCGGAGGCGGGACGCCTACACTGAATTAATGAGCGCCTCCGCCATCGTCAGGAGAAATTAAAACTGCTCTACTAAATAAAACCTTAAAGCTGCAGTAACATGTTACATGTTAAATACAGGTATTATGGATGTAAACCTCACAGCTATGCTTCTATGCTGATTTACTGAAGTACAGCGTCCATAACTACATGTCCCAGAATGCATCCTGATTGTGTAGTCCAGACTGTCTTAAACCTGGACGTAGTCTCTGCGACGTCCCCGCAGACTGTCTAAAACCTGGACGTAGTCTCTGCGACGTCCCCGCAGACTGTCTAAAACCTGGACGTAGTCTCTGCGACGTCCCCGCAGACTGTCTAAAACCTGGACGTAGTCTCTGCGACGTCCCCGCAGGCTGTCTAAAACCTGGACGTAGTCTCCGTGAAGTCCCCGCAGACTGTCTAAAACCTGGACGTAGTCTCTGAGCAGCTGCAGGAACCCTTCAAGCTTCCTAAAATCAATAATTTAGAATGGATTGCAGAGGCAGTGAATGAAACATGATATGAAGCAGACGTGTTTATGTATTCATACATTTACAGCCGGTCCTTTGAGGGCAGCCGTGATGCTGATGTGGGTCAGGATGTAATCGAGTTTGATGTAAACAAATCTTTAACCATTAAAGAGGAACTCGAGTGATGTCACTTGAGTCAGCTTCAGTTGTGACTGAAGTTAAAGACTGAAGTAAATTCTGCTAATTAAATATCACAATAGAGTCCTAGACCAAACAGCTCCGACCACCAGACCCTCCATTAACACCGACACCCATCCAGATGGGTGGAGAGGCTGACGGGCAGTCGGGGGAAGCCCCCTTTATAAAATGTCAACTCGCTCTCCACGAAGCATCGAGCTGTCGATAGCAGCAGAAATCATAAAATCACCTCTTCATGCTCTGTTTTTTCCCTCTTGAAATGTTGAAATCTGCTCTGAGTGCAGCAATTTCACTGCAGCGACGGCACTTCAGAGCTTTTCTCTCAGCGACATCGAGGACACTGGACTGTCTGTTTGAGAGGTTTTTATCAGCAGTGACACGATTCTGATAAACTGAGACGGGGAGCAATGAAAACGGGCTTTAAGTTATTAAATCAGCATCACTTTGATTTACAGTGTGCCTCGCACTAACGAGACTCTAACTATGAAAGAAGCATTTAAAGTCACATTGTTTAGAGTTTACAGACGAACAGAGTAATTAGAGCAGAAATCCAAGAGGAACACGGAGTGAGGAGGGCCGGCGTGACGTGATGAATTCTGGAATAATAAATCTGCCGTGACATTTATGTAGTTTAGGAAAACAGGCTGTTTTCTAAGTGTTTAAAGTTGAAATGCAGCTGAGTCACCAGCAGCGTGTTCGTCATCCGACAGCTCATTCTGCCTGAAGCTTCGCTAAGACTGGATAAATCTGCAGGGATGATGGTAACTATGTTCAGCTGTACTCGAGTATTTGTTCTGATTACACTACTTCTGATCAAAAACTAGCGAGTCGACAACTTTGCTAACAGCCAAACATCAACAAGGTCACCAACAGCAGACATAGCAGCCAGCTAATATTACTGACTAGTCCAACAGCAGTCAGCCCAGCTCGGCGTCTGTCTTTCAGCCTTTTATTTCACCAAGCTCTCACCAACCACTAAAAGTCAGTCCCAGATTTACTCTTGTCCGGCGGCTTCTTGCTCGCTCACTCTCTCCTTTTCTCTTCTTAGCTTCCTCCGTCAACGTCCTCTTCACTCTCTTCTCCTCTGCCATTATGTCCATAGAAGCTGCTGAGCCCAGCTCCAGTTCTGGCACGACACCAGCTCTGCTCCCTGTCAGCATTCTGTAAGGACACCTGTGGGTCGTTAAGGTCACCTGTGGGTCGTTAAGGTCACCTGTGGGTCGTTAAGGTCACCTGTGGGTCGTTAAGGTCACCTGTGGGTCGTTAAGGACACCTGTGGGTCGTTAAGGACACCTGTGGGTCGTTGAGGTCACCTGTGGGTCGTTAAGGTCACCTGTGGGTCGTTGAGGTCACCTGTGGGTCGTTAAGGTCACATGTTGTGGATGGTTGTTGAGGCGGAGCAGCCGGAGGACATCAGAGGGAAAACCAGAAAACATTTTCTCCATAAAATATGATCCAGTTTCACCAAAATCAGTGAAATAGTTGGTGGTGTGTGACTTAGTGCCGTAAAGCGTTACGTACTTCTCCCGACCCGGAGTCCTGCATGGTAAAGTTAGTGTTTTTGTGAGGGCTGTCTGGTGGCTTTGGCTGTCTGACGCCGAGGTAATGTGAAAATATTGTAAATATAGATATACACACAAAGACCCTGAGCAGAGTTCTGGTGCCTGGATGGTAATCAGTCTTTGTCTGAGCAGGTCAGAAGATAAGTTTTAGGTAATCATGACTTATTGATCGACAATCTTATCAGCCGCCTGCAGATGCAGTACAGTCTGCTCATTGTTTGCCTCTTTGTGGGGCAATAAAAACTCTCCTCAGTGACCTTTTCATAGGGACTGACACACTACAGACCGGAGCAGATGCTCAGGACTTGTCGGGACTTGTCTGCGACTGTAATTACTCTCCATAAGCAGTGTGTCAGTGTGTGTGTGCAGTAAGGTGGAAGCACTGAAGGGTTTTCATCTGAACGCTCAGCCAACCTGTTTTAACACTTGCATCATGCAAAGCTCCAGCAGGCAGGAGGAAGCCGGCCGGGCTGCGGTGGAGGTGGAGGTGGAGGTGGAGGTGGTGAAATCCCCCCGTGCAGCTGAGGACGTCGGTCGTGTTGCAGTGTGTTACATCAGCTCTGCTTTCTGATGATTTAATTGGACGGGCCGCTCTTTTTGCTCGTCAGGAACGCGGCTGATGAAAGCCTTCGCTCTGTATTTAGTCGGCTTTCAAAGAATTCATGTTTTTCTGAGTCACTGCTGGCTTTTGTTGAGACGTTGCAGAGCTCAGGCCGATAAATGAAACGACAAATTAGTCTTTGGTGTACTCAGATTACAAATCAAACCTTAAACGGTGCTAATTTGTCTCAGTGCGCTCATTTTGTTCCTTCAAATGACTTCAAACATTGCCGCCTAATTGATTTAATTGAAAAACTTGAAATATAAATGCACATATATCTGTCAAGATTAAAATAAAACGCTGAGCGCCGTTATCTGGGCATTAATTATTTATTTGAGACGACTAATTACAAAGTATAATTCACACTGATACACTGGTATCATAACTGTTGGAGGGCTCAGATCAGTAATACTGACAGTGAAACACTGATACTCAACTGAAGTTGTAGGAAATATTAAATTAAAGACATTTTTAACTCTTTAAAGCTGCGTTAATCAATATGTATATTTCCAAATGGATCAAATGACGATCATATAATGGTCATACACCGATATATCCACTTTAAATCTTAAATCTGGTGTAAAGATCCGAGTGTTTAGCCTAGCTGCGATCGCAGACCCGTCCATAGCTTCAGCTTGGTTCGTTAGTGCTCGTTGTTGCTGTGACGACTGTCGTCTCGGTCGTTAAAGTCAGGTGTGAACCGAGCGGCAGCCTCCGGTGCTGGGAAATGAAGCCAACGCCAACGGAAGTGCTAAAAACTAATTCTTTATACTGTCACGACGGTCGTTGAGGTCACCTGACCTCCGGTGTGAACGATGGTCATTAGAGTCGTATGAGGCCAGGTGTGAATTCCTGTTCACTCTCCTGAGACAGAACGGCCCAAACACAGCCCCAACTGTAGCATCATCCCTCGACATATCTGTAATGTGTTGATGTACCGCTGAAGTCAGAGAATGGCCACATATCTAAATATGTAAATATGCTGCGTAGGTAAATTGTTTTTATAATCTCTGGTTCTGGGTTTTAAACATTGATTTGAACAGACGGGTTTAGCTCTATCGGCTGTCTTAACAAGTTGGGAGTGAGCTGTTGTTGTCCTAACTTGTCCTTTGTTCAGTGAAGCCTTGTGGTGAATTTAGAAATTAGACTTTGTGCATTGTAAGGAGGCGAATCCATTTATCACATGTTCATTAACTCATAGCACACAGGCAGGTAGAATCGTGGGTAATGGAGGAGCGTTGATGATGATCGGTGACCTGGTTTATTCTTTTGTGTCCGCTCTCTCGTCGACTCCGGTTTCAGATGTTCTCGTCTCTTTTCAGTCGACGTCTCGGCTCGTCGACTTGTCGCACTCGCCCCTGACATTCATTTTTAATCTCACTGAAGGTTCTGTGTGTTTTCAAGAGCTGCAGCATGTCTGCAAACTGAAACACGTCAGGACTTCCTTCATCTTCACTTCATGTCCAAATCAGACTGATGAGTTTTGTCAAATGCCTCAAAAGTGATTCAGGACTCAGACAATCGTTCATGACAGTCTGCAGTCTAGAAGAAGGCCGAGCGTCCGGTCAAACCAGGTCACCGTTTGTCCTGTTGGCATGTTTAACGTACTGCTGCTGTATGAAGAGGCCGTGATGATCATGTGTGGATTAATGAAGCGAACAGACGACTCTTTCAGGTCGCATCGCGTCACGAAGCCTCAGGATGTTTTATTGAAATGAGTCGATACATCTTAAAGTAATGAAGCGCGAGGTCATGAGACGAGGCCGCGAGGCGGAGAGACGCCCGCTTGCACAATATTTAAATATTGTCTATTTTCATTATTATTTTACCTGCAGAGAGGAATCAGCTCAAACCGTCCTGCATGATTTAGATGTTTATGTGTCATTTTACGGAGACGAGAGGCAAAGATAGAGTGTGAAGGCGACAGCTTCATCCTAACAGTTAGTCTTTGTAGTTCAGCTGCTGATTTCAGAAGATTTATCAGCTCATGGAGGAAATTCAGAAATATTTTTTAACCTCCTGAACTCAAATCTGAACACACAGACATGATGCACATATTTTATTAATTCATTTCATAGATTAATCAAATTAAATAAATCGTCATGCAGTCGTAGTTTTCTGCGCATTTAGGGTAAATTAAACACGTATGAACAGTGCAGGCTGAAGTTGTAGCTCTACAGCTGACTCACTCATGATTAATGTTGTAGTATCAGCATGTTTTTATCCTCCTGCGACACTGAAACTCTCCTCTGTCCATTCATGTACAAATATTCAGTACGTTGTGGGGACAAACACTAGTTGTTATAATTGCTCCCAGGAGGTGTCGGAGTGTTTGTCTCAGATTTGTTGTTACACGTTCAGTCAGTGTGCGTTCAGCATAAAGAAAAGATGTCACCTGATTTAAACTGACAGTTTGCAGCAGCGCGAGGCGACCTTATTTAGCTGGTTTATTTGTTATTTTATTAGTTATTTGTTATTATTTAATGTTGTGAATGAACAGCAGGGTGGTGAAAGTGCTGCTCTGGATTGTTTTCTTAATATTTCTCATGTAGAGCCACGACTGCTGAGTTTGTTTATTGCACCTCCATCCGTCTTGGCCTCACGCGTTAGCTCATAACTGGTCATTGATGTGTCGGCACGCTACGTGCATGAACGTGACATTGAAACAAAATATTACGGTACGGTTTCAGCGACCTGTCGTTAAATATTTTGCAGTATTTTGTTTTTAAATAGATTTATTTCAGAGATTCCTCCAGGTCGACTACAGCGAGGTTACAGTTTGATACACAGTGCTCACGTTTCAACTCATCGTAGTCGGGACGCTCTCACGGACCAAAATGTTTGGAGAGTTTCCACATTTCCCATTTCTCCAGTCACTGTTCTTTAAGAACGGCATAAAATGGTCTAAAAATATTAAAACGTCGTCTAGTTTGAAGCTCGTTTGGATTGAAGCCTCAGTTCTCTTCAAACTGTGTTTTTGGTTTTTAGAAGTGACAAACACAGGTACAAAATGTTGGCTGGAGCCTGCTGCTTTGACACTAACTCTCTGTCGTGGATCCAGTCTGAACGTCCCGTGTGACAAAACCCAGTCAGCCTTTTCTAAATCTGAGCTGTAGGTGTGATCTCACCCTCCGTCTGTCTCTCTGTGTGTTTCAGGTAGCGGCTCAGGCCGTGTTGTTCATGTGTATGAACACCGCTGGGATTTTCATCAGTTACCTGTCGGACCGGGCTCAGCGTCAGGCCTTCCTGGAGACGAGGCGCTGCATCGAGGCTCGGCTGCGACTCGAGACGGAGAACCAGAGACAGGTGAGTCCGCGCAACGTGACGCTGCCGTGCCCTGCAGATACATCGACCTCTAGATGACCTTTAATGACCGCTGGACCACCGTGGCAGCCCATGATGCATCAGTACATGTGTAGAATGTGTCGTGATAAAGGAAGCAAAGCGATTGATGGATTTCAGTTGACAGGACCGAATGTTAGCAGCTCGGCTAATGAGACCGTTGTGAGGAGAAAAACGTGGACGCTGCATCGATCCACTGCTGTCACGCATACTGTGCATCAGTGCAGCGGACACACACACACACACACTCAAAGAGAAACACACACACACACACACACAGTGAGCTTTGTTTACGCAGTGGAGTGGACGCTCTGGCTCTGAGAAGCCACAGAAAGCTTTTACGGCGTCGTGTTTCCTGGAAGGGTTCGGTCTGATAAGCTCTGGGATGGTTGTAATGGAGCGAGACGAGGCCCCGCCCCCGAGCAGACCACCTTAAAGTGAACCAATCAGGGCCCGGTATTCCCGTCAGCATGCTGTGAGGACACAGAGTCTCCATCTTCTTGTACTCTGTCGTCTTTCTTTGTGTTGAGGAAAAAGCTGCTTGAATCTATATTTTCACATTAAGATGGATCCAGCGAGCGTTTTAGCGTCTTTCAGCTGATTGTTTTTTTTTAATCAAACAAGCATTAATTAATTATTATCAGATTAAGAAAGTGGAACATTTAGCAGCAATAGAAACAGAGGTGACAACTTGGCAACTAAATTGATCAACATGACGATGATACTTTGTCAGATCTAATCTGATATTTTTCTTGCATAACAACAGCTTCATTTGCATCACGAAAAACAAAAATTGAATCTCCTACTGATCTAAATTTTCTCTCGTTGTAGTTTTTTGATAAATCATGAGTTCTTTCCCTGGTCTTTGTTTCTCAGTAGTAGTCACTTCATGTTTTTTACATTGTTAAGCTATAAAAACAGCCAACATGTACTGATTTATTAGAAATTCTTCATTTTCTGAGACAAATTATAAGTGTCATGTAGATTTTAGATTGTCTGTGCAGAGTGAATGCAGTCATTTTCTTCTAGAGAGTTCATCTGTGATAATCAGTATTGATACTTGGTGGATTATCAGGGAGAAATACAGTAAATTAAATAGATAAAGATCCTCTGAGTCCTGACTGAGGAACTCAACACCAAGTAATCAATGCAGGACGAGTGTAGCGCTGGTCAATGTGTCTATTAAACGTCTGATTCACTGTAAATCCACAAACTGTGTGCAGAAACAAAGTGATGAAACTGATGAGAAAGACAATGAACAGCTTTTGTGCAGAATATCTCCCAACAGCATTATTTGGGGATAATTACGTATCTTTGAAGTCTTTGAAGTCGATTAAGAATATGAATCAACTTCAGACGCCGTCATAAAATCGGTCCAAGAAGTTCAAACATGCCAATAAAAACAGACGAAGGAACAAAGTGTCTTCTGGTGAACCTTGAACACAATCTGAAGGAGACATGAAGGATAGAAGTTGTCAGTGAGCCGCTGGAGGGCTTCAGCTCTCGGGCTAAATTCAAGCTGCGCTAATGACTTTCAAAGTTTAATCTGGACTCTGAGTCCGCTGGCTGTCAGCTGTCCAAACCGGAGACCGAGTCCAGTGGAGCAAACACACACACCATACTGCACACTGCAAGAAATGTCCAGTTACTGCTGAGCTAAAAACAACAAAACACGTCAACATCATCATTTATTTAGTTTTAGAGAAGCTAAACCAACATGTCTTTTCCAGTTATTTCTATTACCTCGACCAACAAAGAGCACATATCTAATTATGATATATAATTATACAAATTAATATAGTAAATTGTGAAATGATAAAACATTTACAAGCATAAAATTATTTAAACTTATTGCAATTTATGTCAGAAATGATCAAAGTTGAAGATTTAAGATGATTTAAGACTTGATTTTACTCTGAAATTTAATTAATTAATTAAATGTAATTAATTTTGTAAGTTTACAAGACTGTTCAATCTTTAGATATATTTATGTATCTTTTATATTTATGCATGTTGTTCCAGTTCTTAATTTGAAGCAATGATGTGATGCCTCAAATCTTCATTAATTTGCAAGACAGGAAGCTTATAAAGCTAAATTTAGTTTGTAAAACCATTAACAATGAAATTAAAAGCATGAATTGAAGAAATGTTATGGTAGAAAAGTGACTGATTGATTGACAGGTGACTCTCCAAAGCAAACTGAGCTCCTCTGAGGTTCAAAACTTTGAGTCTGACTTCAAGACGACTCCGTAAGAATCAAACATTTCTTGCAGTGAATCTCCCGCAGCGTTTGGTTGTGATGCAGCAGCCGTATTAGCAACGCTCGGCTGAAATGTTTGTCTGTCTAGACCTTAATTTGGGGGATGCACTGCTCCGCTTTCAAGCACAGATACCAGAGCTGAGCCGAGTCAAGCCGAGCCGGGCCGAGCTAAGAGCTAAGAGCTGGTGGCAGAAACACCTGCTGCCCTCCAACACTCTCAGTAGTAGGTTGTAGGTTATTTACCTTCTACATATCATCAGACCATTTACTGATACATCATGTCAAACTGGACATTGTTTTGCCCTCTTTGACAGGTAGAAGTCCCCACATGGCAGTTTCTTTGAAATTAATGTTGCAGTAATTTTATGGTAAAACACCTTAAAAATAAATTCCACTGGTTCTCAAACTGCGGTACGCAGCCTGCCGTTCCTTCACGTAACACACGCATACATCCATGATAAGTTAAATTATGACGTGCGTTAGTAAGTGGAGGTAAAATGAACTCAAACATGGCTCCAAACAGGAATATGAGGAATAGTATGAGGAAAGTTTGAGAAACACTGATCTGATCGATAAAAACAGAAGTCCTCACTTGGTCGGTGTTGTGTCACAGTCCACTGTTTGTACTGTAGGAATGTATGTGTGTGTCGGTGTAATATTAATGAATGAGGATAGGTGTGTTTGTGTTAGCAAAGAATGAATGGAGCAGAGGATGCTCGCTCTCTCTCTCTCCACTCATGCTGGAGGTTTGAAGAGGCTCTCCAGAGCTCCCAGCCGGCTTCACCGAGTTCACACGAGGTTGGACGTTCACGTTCAGTCAAACGCGGCAAACAACAACACAGCATTACTCACAAATATCTTTTTCTGCCTGGCGTTGACTTGTAGTGCTGACACAATCATCACATTTTTATTGATGTTTTTATTTTTTTTTCCCCTGACAGAAAATAGACAGAAAATTTCCTTCAAGTTGCGCGATTTTCCCATCTTAGGTAATAATAAATGGTAATAGCCAATTTACAGAAATAACGCTGTTTTATTGTGAAGGGGAAAGCAAAGAACGAGGAAACGTTCCCCTCTTTGCCTCGTCAAAGTAAAAGTCCTGAGTAAATGTTGTTATGTTGAGTAACGTCATGTGTTTGCTGGCAGCACGGCTGAAAGATCTCATGTTTTTAGTGACGGTCCAAACTTCACTGCTGAGGCGTTTCCATGAAAACAAGAATCAGCTTCTCAAGATGGTTTTCTTTGGCCGATGTTCCCATTTATTAAAAAGTTGCATGAGCTACTGTTACTTACATTTACAGTATTATTTCTTATCTTGTTTAATAAACAGAATGATATGTGGTAAGACAAAAAACAAAACTCCCCCTAGTGGTTAAAATTTACTGTATTTAAATAACAATTGATTCCATATTGTCTGTTTTTATATTATAGTGCCGCAAATCCAATACCTGTGTACACGTAGTACAACGCTCATATTTTATGTTCTATTATAGTATATTTCTATATTTTGTGTATTTATTTTGTATTTCTACATTGCTCTTTTTTTACCTAAAATTTTACAGTATTGTATTTTGTTCTTAGCTTATCTTTATTCTGATGTGTAGTACTGTTAGACTGTTTAGTGCTCTTATGCTGAGCTGAGCAAATGTCATTGTAATGTTAAACCTGTGTTAACTTACACATGACAAATAAAGCCAAAACTTGAACTTGAAAACTTGAAATCCCAAATATGCTTTAAGAAATTATATTTTACCTTATTTATAATTCAGTTTCATGACGAACGAATGAAAACATGTGAAGCAGGTTGCACAACCAAAGGATGCTGTCTGATATGTTGGGTTGGTGTTTGGCTCTTTGAGCAGGAAAGGTAAATTAAATAAATAAATAAATAAATACATTTCTTTATGTTGTTTTCACAGCTGGCCACCCACTCAGTGATTGGTCCCACAGCATCACACACCTCATGTTACATTCAGATGATGCCACGGCGTTTGACAGATCTGAGTTTACATCTGTACTCGGTATCAGCAGATATCCTGAGCTGAGGCATCGCACTCTGTAACACCAGAGAGAAAATGTTGTCTTTGCATTCATTCGACGTCTCTCTCCGTCATTCTGTCAGTTCACCAGAGACCAGCTGGCTTTTTGAACGTGTAGAGAAACTCGTTTTTTAAATTTATTCAGTATCTGAAGGAGGCAGTTGCTTGGCGCCGGTGCAGCTCCTCAAGGCCAAAAAAATAAATAAATAAACAAATAAAAAATAGTGAGTGATGCTGCTGCACGGCTCCCACTCCAAATCTGTTTCTGCTTTTGCCAAGTGGCACTGCGTCAGTACCAAAAAAGACAAAATCTGGTTGTTTGTGTTGTTTCTGTCGGCCCGGAGGCTTTGAATGATCCTGCTCGAGGAGCTTAGGCCGGCCGAGTCAGACTCATCTTTTAAATCATTTCTTACAGACAGACCTTTATGTAATTTGTTTCTGTGTTCGCCTGGTTAATATTCAGTTTTTGACTTGTGTCAAATGAACTAAATCTTGATGTTACTTTGCAGAAAACCTGAAATATACATAGATCAAGTGTTTATACTCTGCAGCACTTCTTGTGCATTGTGCACTTCTCATTATTTTTTAATATTATATATCTTATTAAGTCATATTTAAACGGTTAATTTATAATTACATCTTACTCTTCATGTTTTTAAAGAAAATATGACTAATCAGCTTCATAAAAAGGACATTTTTAATAATTGTTTACATCCAAATATCTGCTAATTGTCCATCTTCTGTTGTCGTTCCACAGGAGAGACTGGTGTTATCAGTCCTGCCACGTTTTGTAGTTTTGGAAATGATCAACGACATGACAAATGTAGAGGACGAACACCTCCAGCATCAGTTTCACAGAATCTACATCCACCGCTATGAGAATGTCAGGTGAGGCCACCAGTTTGATTGTAATGTGGTTATTTAGTCGACCTTTAGAGTGAAGTGTCCTGATCGGCGGCGACTTAATGGATGTTTGTGGTGGGTCAGGGGTGGCAGCATGTTTGTGGAAGCTTTCAGAGCATTTCTTCTTTCAGACTAGCAGAAAGAAAACATCCAAAATACACATTTAGGTGTTTATTTTACTTCACTTTGTCTATTTAAGTCTTTAGATTTCACCGTCAGATCAGACTGTAACGACTTTATAATCACACAAAGTTTAAATTGCATTAAATATTTTAAGTATTTGGATGGTGTGAAAGAACTGACCTGGATATTAAAGTGACATTTCCATTATTTTTTCAGCATTCTTTTCGCAGATGTTAAAGGCTTCACAAACCTCTCCACGACGCTGTCAGCGCAGGAGCTGGTGCGAATGTTGAATGAACTCTTTGCACGCTTCGACCGCCTCGCACATGTAAGTGATTTAACGTTTGACCCCAGATGTATATGTATGTGTTATTTTTTTTATTTACTCTGTCTTGAGGTTTAAAGTATAAAGTCCATGGAGTTTGGTGAATCTCGTAGGGCGCTCGGTCAGCGTATCCTTGCCACAGGGGTGCCCCAGGGCTCGGTGCTGGTGCCCCTTTCTCTTTGCTATTTACACCACCTCCCTGAGTCTGATTATCGGCTCGGATGGCTTCTTGTATCTTCTTGTATGCAGATGACACTCCGCTCTGTCATTTCCACCTGACGACCCCTCGGTCTCTGCTCGGGTCTCTGAATGCCTCTCAGACGTATCCACATGGATGAAGGCTGACCATCTCCAGCTAAAAAAAAAATTGGTTGCCCAAAATGTCACAATTCATTAACCGAAAAACTAACTCAGACTTTAAAGTTGGCTTCTTTTACAAAGAGTAGCTGAGGTCAGTTCAGGTTCATTTCAACTGGAGGGGGTTGCAATCCGGAAATACATCGCTAGATGCCACTGAATCCTACACACAGCTGATGCTACCAAACTGCCTGGCTAATTTACATCAATTGTCAGATAGCTAGTTAGCCATTTTGCTAACATTAGCTAACGTAAAATGTGTATATATTATATCTTCGTCTTTACCATTATATATCTGTAGCTTCAAACTTTTTAAACTACTACTTTATCCGTAGGTCTGAGTGTTTGGATGCTGAGCTCACAGATGGACCATCGAGTCCTCATACTGAAATGATCCAATAATTTATCAGTGTGTTCCAACACGATCGTGTTCAGTCCAAAAACGATTTCTATCTGGTCAGAGTTTGGTTGACATAAGGCAATTAGTGAAGGTTTGGGAAAAGTTTGATGTGATTTTGCCAAAGAAAAAAGTAATTAAAAATGTGTTTTAATTTGTGCCATTTAAAGAAAAATACCAGTTACATTCAAGTGTAAAATATATTTAATGACCTGCTGTTGTTTTTCTGGCAAAGACTAACAGTTTTGTTCTGTAGTACAAAAGTACAACGATCCAAACTTAAAGGAGGTTATTGTTTCAGTGTTAAAGAGTTCGAGTCACTTTAAAGCTTAGAAATGTTCTTCAGGGTTTGGTTAGGGAACAACATGAGAACCAAAAAAAATCATATTGAGACCGATGGTATCTTCTTCAAAGCTCATGATCAGATTCAAACATGAAGTTTGCTCTCTACACTCTTCGTTTTTCACTGAAAATAAGAAACAAACTCTGAACCCCCGACGTGACTCCGCCGTCTCGTTGATCGCGTCTTTTCCGATGTTTTTCCTGCGACGACCTCTCAGGGCTGCCAAAGCTCATGAAAGCTAAATAAAAACACCCCAGTAGCTGGATTAATATTTGATTCAAGACAGCAGAGTGAATAACAGATTCACTCTGTATGTTTGTCTGATATTACACTGAAGAGCTTTTCAGACCTTCATGCTTGGCCTGTCAGGATTTCACAGTCGCTCATGCAGAACTGACCTCATATTCGTCTGTTTCTATTTCAGATCTCTTATGCTGCATGTTATCACTCATATTCTTCTGTTGTGAGCTTAATTAAATGCATTTGATGTATGTTTTTTATTTTTTTATAATGTTTGCTGCAATAAACTGATGTGATTGGTTGTTGCAGGAGCACCACTGTCTACGAATAAAGATCTTGGGAGACTGTTACTACTGCGTATCGGGTCTACCTGAGCCCAGACAGGACCACGCCCACTGCTGTGTGGAGATGGGCCTCAGCATGATCAAAACCATCAGGTACCGTCTTCTTACGTGATGCTTCTATGATTTTATGCCTGGAAATTAAACCTTTTTGGCTTCATGCACCACCAAGCTTCGATAAGAATGTATGAAACTCTGTATACATCCATGTATAAAGCCCATGGAGTTCACCGCTATGCAGATGACACTCCGCTCTATCTGTCATTTCCACCTGACGACCCCTCGGGTCTCTGAATGCCTCAGACATATCCACATGATGGATGAAGGCTCACCATCTCCAGCTGAACCTCCACACCATGACATCAACATCAACACTTCGCTCCCTATGTCTCACCTCAACCAGGATGTCCTCATACAGACATATGTTACCTCCTCCAATGAACGACGCCTGGCTCTGCCACCCGTACGCTCAGGACGATCCAAACTTTTCTCGTCTGTTGTTCCCCGTTGGTGGAACGTCCTACCAGTTCCTACCAGATCACAAACCTCCTGAAGACCTCCAGCTCTTCAGAGAGGACCTCTTCTACAACACTACCAACAACTGGACATGATAAATCTGTCCCCCTCTACAACTGTCACAGCACTTACCGATGCAATGCTGATTGTTTCCCTTTTTTGTGAGTCGCTTGAATGTAATGTAATGAATCTGCACCATGAACAGTCATTCAGCGTGAAGCTGTTAGTCGTCTCTGTTTGCACTGTAACCGGCGGACGTCGTGGATCATTGTTGATACTGAAGAAAAGGTCGCCGTGAGGATTTATGGACATTAATCTGTGATTTATTCGTCCTGCCATCACTGGAGGCGCGGTAATTATATATGTGTGTGTGACGTCTGCAGCGAGCTAAGAGTCGACTGAGACGAACGTGTGCGTCAATCAGTTTCAGATGCTTCACACAGCTTTGAGCAGAGTTTGGAGGCACTTGTACTTGACTCGAGTATGTTTAACGATCACTCCTTACTCAACAGATGCATGAAACACGGTACAACTCTGCACGAAATCACACACACAAATATGTTGAATTAAAGACGCAACTGTAAAGGAATCAGCGTAGAAAATGAAAGCTGTTTTACCTCGAGCTATCATGCAGCAGTGCTGATATCTGTACATTTCTCACAGTACAGCAGCTTTCTGATCTGGAAGCAGCTCCACTGCAAACGAATCAGCCCTGTGGCTGTTTCTGCACAACATCAGTAACAAATAATGCATAAAATGACAAGGTTCAACCATATTACACATGCAGAACTGAGGAAAGTGATGGTATCATTCTTTTGAAATTACACAACAGGGATTTACAGATTCATAAGCCCGTGAATCGCAACACATAACCGACTGTGTAATCTTCAGTTGGTGTAAAGACGAGGTCTGCAGCAGAAACCACAGTCGCTCTGCAGCTGCCTCTGTAAAGACTCACAGATCCTGAAGTCTTGAAGCTCGAGGCCTTTTTTTCAGTTTTGATTATCTTATTCGTCGCTGTAACATTTTGGCCTTGTGGCATCACTTTGAGCTTAACGGCGAGGGAGGAGAGGAGGACGTTCAGAGGAAAAACGAGGGATTAGTGACGGATAAGCTGTGAGATCTGTGCCGTATACTGTTAAGTCAATATGGTGAGCTGCCTACAGACGACCACTCTGTGCTGCAACAGTGCAGGTCCGTATAGATGTTACATTAAGCTAAATAGGAGTGTGACAACAAAATACAATCCAGAATGGCTGTTTGAGTAGCAGATACATCATCTGGTGTGTGCAGCTAGTGAGACGTATTTTATTTGAAGACAGTACAGAATCTACGTGTGATTGCCTGTATTTGATTGTTGGGCTTTGCTTTGCTTTGTGGCAAAGGTTGAAGTTATTTTTTAGTTGACGAAGCCATTTTTTACTGATGATAACTAAAAAAAAAAAAACTAATTTATGATGACAAACTACAAAATCTGATATTTTCATCAATAAATAAAAAGACTTTGAAAAGAGATCCAATCAGAACTGATCTCTGTGTGTTAGTTATCAGCTAAGTTAAGCTGCTGTGATTTTACTAAACTTGACGTACAATACGAGTGTAAATCATAAATTAGTCTCCAACTAATTGTGACAGCCATTTCCTCCAGGAATATATAAAGATTTGGAAATTCTAGAGAAGTTAGATTTTAACTAAATTCACTGAAGATTTAGTTGTTTCAATGTTATCATATTTAGTTAAACTAAAATAATTCAGATGACTAAAACTAAATTATATTTTACCCAAAAGTCTTCTTTTTATTCAGGTTGGACGGCTCAAACTAAATCAGATCAGAGGAGTTGAGGGTTATAAACTGGATTTTCTGTGTTGAGTTGTTGAGACTTTGTTGTTCAGTCACTATCAGTGTCTGTTCCCATCGTGGTGGAAAATCAACTCAAATCAAAGGCCGGGAACGTTTGTCTGCTTCAACACTTTGGTGTCAGAGTGAGTCAGAGCTCAGACGGACAGTTTCATTATGGCTTCCAATTATTTCCACTCCTGTGTGACACGTATTTGTGTTCATACATGCTGGTTAATAGCTGCCTTTGTATCAACTTAATAACTCGAATTCACTGGATGTATGCTTCATTCATCATCAGGTTTTCATTCTTTGGAGGGCGATGTTCATGTTTACAAGAGGTGGGCTAATTACGACTGTGCACAAAAAACTAACAAAGAGGTCTAGTGCCTCATTTATCAACACCATTAAAGATGTTCCTATTAAAATCCTTGAGATCAAACATGAGACGTCCACCTCAACAGAAAACATCAGCATGGTTATGTGTGTGGCTTTGATTGGACCAAAGTCTACATATGGAGGAGGTCTGGGTGGGTGGATGGGTCAAACAAACACAGGATTTTCACCCTGGAGGCCGCTCCATGGTCAAGTTTGTAAGAATAAATATGCAGCGTCCTTTTAGAATTTCGAAAGAAAGAATTGACGAAAAGATCATCAGTTGTACCTGAAATAACTTATATACATGTTAATGTTGTGAAACAGTTGCGCTTTGGTTTAAGGAAAGATCGTCAATTATACCTGAGTATGTTACGTCACGTCACGTTATGTACCTGACATAACTTATACACATTATGTACGTTAAATTACGACTCCAGCGTATCTTAAAATAAGTCAGTGTTGACTTTTGGTTTCACACCAGGTAACTTCTGGACGAGCAGAACATCCAGTTAGACACAACCTGAGTATGTACATGACTTCCGGGATATGAACAGTGCTCTCCTGGGTGAAAGTCCTGTGTTTGTTTGATACATACGTCCACGCTAAACTTCCTACGAATGTCGGAAGTTTTTTTTTTTTTTTTTTTTTAAAGATTATTTTTTGGCCTTTTCAAGCTTTTATTGGATAGACAGCTGAAGAGTGACAGGAAATGTGGGGAGAGAGAGACGGGGAATGACATGCGGGAAAGAGATTCGAACCCTGGGCTTCCGCAGCATGGACTGAGCCTTTGCACATGGGGCGGCTGCTCTACCAACTGAGTTAAACACCGCCCCCGAATGTCGGAAGTTGCGCTGCTGAGGTTCTGCTCCCGAAACTCTGCATCATCATCGTCATCATCATCGTCGTCGTCATCATCATCATCGTCATCATTGTCATCATCATCATCATCATCGTCGTCGTCATCGTCATCATCATCGTCATCATTGTCATCATCATCATCATCATCGTCATCATCATCGTCATCATCGTCATCATCATCGTCGTCGTCATCATCATCATCGTCATCATTGTCATCATCATCATCGTCATCATTGTCATCATCATCATCATCATCGTCATCATCTTCATCATCATCATCGTCATCATCGTCATGGTCATGGTCGTCATCATCATCATCTTCATCATCATCATCGTCATCATCATCGTCATCATCATGGTCATGACTAGCTGCAGTTTGTTTGAGTTAATTTGCCGCCCGGGCGTCGTTCAGTCGTTCAGTTGTTCAGCAGTCGACTGACTTCAAGCACCTGTCACAAACTCCCAGGATGCCTTTCACCTCACATTCATCCCTGCTGTTATGAAGCATGAAATGAGAGCGCGAGGCCGGGCTGGGCGTGACAGCCCTGTCTGCTCTTCACACACTTTTATCAGCCTCGGTTTTTCCTGCTTTTATTGTGTTCGGGGATAAATTAGTATGAAATGAGAAACAAATTTATTAACGAGTGTGAAAACTCTGAACTGAAAATGTGTTTTCAGACTCGCTGATAGCCGTGAAGTTTACCGCGCTCATTTCTTGGTGGATTTATGGACAATGTGTGTGTCTGTCAGCGTTATCTGCATTGTGGTTCGCCAAAGGTCAGTTTCATGTATATTCATTGGCTGAATTAATGCAAAGCGGCTGTATTGTACACAGTGACCCAAAATTAACCCTGGAATATTTTAGACCAAACACCTTCCCTTCAAGTCAAGAGCACAAAACTCTTTTTTTTACATTATACTAAAATATACATGTTCTTCATTAAATATACATACATCATTAATTTTTATCAATTTAAAGGTGAATTTAAATTACAAAATAAAACCCCTATTATTAGTAGTATTCAATTTAGAGGAGCACAGCAGTGCTTTACATGTTTTATACCATTTATTACTCATTTATTATAAATTATCAGACATAATTAAGATGTAGCTCAGGTGCTGGAGTGGGTGGATGGCGCATTATTTTGAAATCCCAGTTGTTCAGAAAATGTCCATTGGACTGTAAACTCATTTATCCAACAGTCTGTTATCCCAAAATAGATCACACCAAAGCGTGTAATACATCCACCATGTACCTTTAATGAACCTTTAATTTACCTTTAATGAACCTTTAATGTACCTTGAATTTACCTTTAATGTACCTTGAATTTACCTTTAATGTACCTTTAATGCCTGATGTGAGGACAAGGTCTAGTTCGACTTTCAAAATAAAGCTTGCTGAGAAACATTTCAGGTGACAGTTCCGTCAGTTTATGTTAGCAGTTATGTTTAGGCACTAAAACTACTTTGTTAGGTTGTAACCTGTTTTCACGGCAAAGCGTGTAACACACGTGTCGGACCACTGTGTACTTTTCATGTGAAGGCGAGGTAATGGCCGTATGTTTGTTGATGTTTGTTAATGGGCATATGTTTCTGGGATAACGGGCTGTTGGGTTTTCCATCCAATGGGACACTCCGACGACGGTGTGGCTCCGACTAGGTTGGCCGTTAGGTCTTGACCATGTGTCCTTGAGCAAGGCTAAGTTTAAGTGTACGCTATCCCATGTAATTCCTCCCGAACATGTTCAGATCATATGAATGTATTTTTATGACCTTTCTGGCAGCCTTGGTTTCCATGACTGTAAGACCACACAGAAAGTTTGCTGATGGTTTCTTTCCAAAGTCTGAACTGGACTCATTGTGTTTCTTCCAGATATGTGCGATCACGTACGAAACACGACATCGACATGCGCATTGGGATCCACTCGGGCTCCGTGCTGTGCGGCGTGTTGGGACTCAGGAAGTGGCAGTTCGACGTCTGGTCCTGGGACGTGGACATCGCCAACAAGCTGGAATCTGGAGGGATCCCGGGGTGAGTAAACTGAGAAGATTTCAAATGTATGATGATGATGAAGAATAGGTGATAGAGATGGATGGAGATAGATGTTGTGGCTATTGGGACACTGTTGTTAAATGTGTTGGTGACTTTTTTTTATTGTTAAGGCAAATTTGACCTTGTTTAAGGTAGCGTCTGGAGTGTTGCTGAAATTAGGCACCATGACTGTGTTGTCCGGTATTTACTGGTCGCATAGGCGCCGGCTTTCAGTACCTAACTCTGATTATGTGGTACAGTTATAGTTTGTGTTTGGTTTCATTGGTTTCCCGCTAAAGAAGCTGGTTTGAAAGGAGATGAAAAATGTGTCATTTTGTTGTTTGTGATGTGTCTAGATGTCTGGATGAGATACGGAAACATATTTGTGTGACACACAGGGTGGGATTAGTTCTGTAACTGCTGGTTTGAAATCTCCTGCCAGCATCTGTTATCAAGCCGCGCTGTCACCCTGACCTGTGCTCTTTAATGAACTCGGTTACGTAACAGATGGATGAAGCCACACACAGTGTCTCTGAACTGCAGACAACAGAAGATCTCTGAATGTCTGATGATGATGAGTGCTTTCAGCTCATCCAACACTTCAGACACCCTCCAATAAGTGCCAGAACATCCCAGACCTGAACTGAAAGTTCAGTGACCTTCAGACCTGAGACTGTGCAGGATCTCATTCACACCTGCACTGCACTGATTGGCTGCTCCTCTGGCTGAAGGTGTGACTGAGATCATCTGCTGGTTTGGATGTAAACCTGCAGACGATATTCATGCACTCCAAAGAAGAAGCAGATACTTCCACACAGGCTTTGACATCTCACTGTACGGTTTGATGAACGTGGCGTTATGACCCGAACAGTCCCAGCTGAACGCCTGTGGCACATTTTGCCGTGACTTGTTAGACATCGCTCTCCAACACCATCATCAATCATCATTTGTCATCCAGATGAACCTTGGCAGGTGCCCACAGCTGCTGATTCTTTGAACTGGGAGAGAAAGTGTTTGAATTCATGTAACGCCGTCTACGAGAAGAGAAATAAGACTTTCCTTCAGATACCTCATGAGTATTCTCTGTATTTTGGCATTTTATTGTGTCTCACTGTATAACCCGAGTAAAAACTACATCTGTAGTCGTTTTTCCACTGAAATATTTTGTTTCAGAGCTGGTCTGAGTAGTTGTAGTGTGTAGTTTAGAGAATATTATAGATCCAAGATGAAACTGACAGAAGGGGAGCTGCCATTTTGGAGAGGTCAAGATGATCTGCTCATAAACAGAATATCATCACCCAATAACAACGAGCAGTCGATTGATCTGGGCATCTGTCGTCCTGATCAACATTTTGTCTGTGTTTTAAGTCTTTTCTGTGTTATGTGTTACAAATCCGTCTGCACCTCGGACAACGCGGTGGATTTATCAACACACAGCACAGTTAGCGGGCGATCACGATTTTCCGAAGGTATAGCAGCTGGCATGTACTCCTCTTTTGCACTGTGTGGTGCGTTTTTCGAGCAGTTTTTAAATGAACATGAAAGTTAAAATAGTTGCGCCAATCGTCAATGTCACGCTTGGTCCAGGCAACCAATCAAACCAAGCTTTACCACTTCCTTCCTGTTTTATTGTTGGTGGATGCAGACGAGATGTTCACTGTACTGTTTCCCTCTTTTTCATGTCGTGAACCAGAAACCTTAGCACCAACACACTTTGCCAAGGCGTCATCGGCCCGTTGAGTTCCTGATATTTCAGAGCCATGGTCGGGGGTCAACTTACGCAAACCTCAATCAATAAGCCAGGCAAACAAGACGAACATATTCAACTCAACAATCTGTCTGCTATGAAAAGATGGAAAGGGGGGATGGCAGGTCAGCAAGGGGGCTGTATTTTAGTCATATTGCCTCTTTTACTACGAGATTATGTAGCCAAACGTCAGCTGACTCGACTGTGGATCTATAAAACGAAAGGAAACAGCACAAACACACCCAAAAGAGCTGTTGTATTTAACTTCCTGTCTCGTTCCAGGAGGATCCACATCTCCAAAGCTGCTTTGGACTGTTTGAACAGTGACTACGAGGTGGAGGAAGGCCACGGGAAGGACCGCAACGACTTCCTCCGCCGCCACAACATCGAGACGTACCTTATCAAGCAGCCGGAGGAGAGTCTGCTCACTCTGCCCGAGGACATCATGAAGGAGGCAGCCGGCTCGGTCGACCGCCGGACCAGCAGCGCCACCTTCAACGAGGCGTCCTGGAGCCCCGAGCTTCCCTTTGACAACATCGTGGGGAAGCAGAACGTAAGTCCGGCCGCTGCTTGTACTTCAAGTCATGTTGTGCACTTTATCACACTGTGAAGAAACGTCTGTCTTAACGGCAAACTTCTTCTGCAGGAGGAGAGACTTTAAGAGGATATTTTAGCTGTTTGTCAAACTCAGAGTAAAATATTCGTAAGCTGTAAAAATCTGACTGTGAGCCTCGCCGCAGGACGAAGTGTTTCCTTAAGATGGACGTTTGTTCTGCAGTGCATGGGATCTTCTCAGTTGTCTCGCCTGTTTGTTAGCTGTTCTTCTTCTTTTTCTTTGTTTTCCTGAGAATGAGTGGACGGCTTTCTACGGAGTGATTGTGTCACCATGTGTCAGCCTGCCTGTTTGTGAGGATGATGATGATGATGACGAGCTTCTGATTGTGTGTGGCCCCATTTAAAACATCCTCTTCATCCTTTCTTCATTTGTCTGCGTTCCCGTCCGCCCGTGACAACAAATCAACCCCCGGAGGCGTCAAGTTGACATTTTTTGGCTATTTTGTCTGAGATGTTTGATTTTGGAGGAAGCGGTGCTCAGTTGAAGTTTTATGTTTTCCTGATTTACTCTTCATGGATTTAAGAAATAAGATGCCACTTCATACCGAAGATTTTACCTGCCAGAGCCTTTCCAACCTGCTGCCGACTGTGAAAAGTAAAGCTTATATTTAGCTTTTTGCACATAAAGGTAAATATTTGCATCTGGCATCGACCCAGAACTGAAAGTAACAGTAAAAGCATTAATAAGACAGCAGGCAGACAGTACTAACTGTGTGTCTGCAGCTTGGTCTGGTTCTGTTCTGGTTTCTGTACATGTGGCCCACTTTGGGCGACCAAACATGTTTTTAAAGGTATCGTGCACCGCCGCTATGCAGATGATACTGTGTTGTACATGGACTGCAGCTAAAGATTGTTTTCATTATCCATACATCTGCAGGTTATTTTCTTGATTTATAAATGAGATAAAACAGCAAAAATCACTCAAAGATGCTCGTTATAACTTCAAGGTGTCATCTTTGAACAGTCCAACATCAAAACATATTCAGTTTGTGATCCGTAAGACCGGAAAAAACAGCCAGCTAAAGAAACGTTTGGTCTCAACTTGAACCGGAGCATCTGCAGATTAATTTCATACACAATATGGTATGATCCACTAAAGTTAGACATGATATGAGATGAATAAATCCACATTTTCGTTAGCTTCACCGCCATCTGGAAGGGAGCCTGCTGTATGTCTCAGCTCTGCGTCTGCTCGGTAGCCATATTGGATAGGTCAAGATCTGCTAGAGGACGAATAACAGCGTGCGTCATCGATCGGTTCTCACGATTGGCAACTCGAAAGCATCACTACCTATCTCCAATGCAGCAGATCAGACTCAGGGTCAGATTTATTCAGTCACTATTCTGGGCTTCATTCCAGAACAGTGTTGGTTCGAGCCCAAACATCTACAAGTCATTCACAGACTCATACATGGAGGTACGTGCCGTCCTGCAGACTTGTCACCATACATAATAGCTCAGAGGGAAGGCGGGGGGGGGGGGGTAAAGCTCCATATTCAGGCCACAGTTGCATCCCCAGATTGAGTCCTGCGCTGCTGGCAGACACCCAGCGCCAAAAAACACGCCGCCTGGCCAGGACTTCATGTTCCTCCACCAGAAAACAACCGGTGACTTTCTACAACCTGCTGCTTCTCCTCCGGGCCACAGAGAGATTTTTATATTTCATGTTCGACATGTTGGCAGGTTGTTTCAAAAGCCTGGGCGGAAATAATTTGTATTTTATTGGATTTACTTCTTTGAATCATATTTTACACCATGTTTTTAAGGTTTTAGTCGTACAAAGCAGTGTGCAGTAACACTACATAAAAATACAGCTGTACTCGAGTATTTGTTCTGATTACATAGCTAGCGAGTCGACAACTTTGCTAACAGCCAAACATCAACAAGGTCACCAACAGCAGACATAGCAGCCAGCTAATATTACTGACTAGTCCAACAGCAGTCAGCCCAGCTCGGCGTCTGTCTTTCAGCCTTTTATTTCACCAAGCTCTCACCAACCACTAAAAGTCAGTCCCAGATTTACTCTTGTCCGGCGGCTTCTTGCTCGCTCACTCTCTCCTTTTCTCTTCTTAGCTTCCTCCATCAACGTCCTCTTCGCTCTCTTCTCCTCTGCCATTATGTCCATAGAGGCTGCTGAGCCCGGTTACATTGCCCAGCTCCAGTTCTGGCACGACACCGGCTCCACTCCCCGTCAGTATTCCCCTGCTGTAAACCTGTAAACCTCCTCTTCTTCTTCTTCTTCTTCTTCTTCTTCCCGGTGGTCCAAACCTCCTGTGGTACAAACACTAACACTCCCCCGGTGCTCTGAGCTCACAGTCCAGGCAGCCCAGCTAACAAACTGAGCTAACATTAGCTAACAGCAGCTATAGTTGGCAGTGAAATAGTTGGTGGTGTGTGACTTAGTGTCGTAAAGCGTTACGTACTTCTCCAGACCCGGAGCCCAAAGTTACATAGTGTGTAATGTGATGTACGTTGCGCTCCCGTCAGGAGCTTCTAGAGTTTGATGTAAGCGTGCGTTTGGATGCAGAGGAATGTTATTTCTGAGAAGTGCCACTTCTTTGTTTCCGGCACAATGAGCGGCTGTCAGGACAGTCATTCCACAGAGCGGCACTTTGCATATCAAAGGCTCCTCGGAGGAGTTTTAAAGTGTCTTTTATGTTGTCGCTTGGCTCTGCCTGCAGCTCAACTTCTCCCTCTCCGGTGGTTTTCTGGCCCCCGTCTTCCCTTCCTGTTGGTCTGATTTAGTTTTCAGCATCACTGGATTGAGGACAAGGTGTGTGTGTGTGTGTGTGTGTGTGTGTATGTGTGTGTCAGTCAGACACAGAGGAAAATAGAGAGGACAGGAGATGTCAGGGATGGTGAAACAAAGCTCGTGTTGATTCTTCTTATCTAAGATGCTGAAAAGAAACAATAATGTTTGTTTGTGTTTCTTTCCTGTCGAGAGTTAAATGCTACTCTCAGCCAACTTAGCTTAGCATGAAGACAAACACCCTTAATGCTCATTAATGATCAGTTAAAACCCCCATGAGCTTCTGATAGAGCCTGACTGATGTATTGGTATGCTGATTTTGACGTGTTACAGATATATCTGTATGTTCGATATGCGCCGATATGAAAACTTTTGACAGGCCGACTTTAAGTTTTTGTAACATTTCTGGGGAAATCAGAGACAGACACACGAGACAAGGTATAGTTTAACTTGTAAACCAAGCAGTCATACACAGGAAGTCAGTGTGAAACAAGCTAACTCCAAACAGGAAGTAGCGAAAGTCCAAAAACTACATAACAAGTCAAAAACTGTGCAGCGTCTGGCATCGACCCAGAACTGGTTCTGGTTTCTGTACATGTGGCCCACTTTGGGTGACCAAATATGTTTTTAAAGGTATCGCGCACCGCCGCTATGCAGATGATACTGTGTTGTACGTGGACTGCAGCTAAAGATTGTTTTCATTATCCATACATCTGCAGGTTATTTTCTTGATTAATAAATTAGATAAAACAGCAAAAATCACTCAAAGATTATAAAGGTTATAACTTCAAGGTGTCATCTTTGAACAGTCCAACATCAAAACATATTCAGTTTGTGATCCGTAAGACCGGAAAAAACAGCCATCAGAGACTTTTCTGATCTGAACTTTGCTAAACTTAGGTTACACATCCAGTTCAAGGTTCTTAGATCCAGTTAAAAAGAAGTCTGATCAGTGTTTGGTGGAGTCAGTAACTGACATCCACAGAAACGTTTGGTCTCAACTTGAACCGGAGCGTCTGCAGATTAATTTCCTACCCGACACGGCGTATGAAACAAATCAGAGAACTTGTTTCTTTATTTTCTTACATAAATCATATTCAGGAGTTCAAGGACTGAATTAATCTAAAATTTTTATTTTTATTTTTATGAATCGCTACTCTCTTTATTCGTAAGTACAGGAGGTAGAATTACAGACATGAATACACAGATACACACTGACATGGACGACAGGAACGTCCTGTTTGGAGACGTGCAATAAAGAGTAATGACGATGACACACCAGTAACCAGGTAACAGCTCTGTGCTGCTGTGTTTGATAACTATTGAATAAATGACATCATATTCTGTCCATCACTGCGTTTATGGATCCATCAGGACTGACTGTCATTATCAAACCCAGAGGAGGAAAGACTGAGTGAGTCCTGCGTGGATGACGAGCGGCGCCGTCTTCTCTCCTCGTTCATGCTTCGCTGCAGTGCCTGCTGGCTCCCATGATGCACTGCAGCGTCACAGCGTTTTCACCTCGAAGGAGCTCGTGTGTGTTTCCTCAGAAGACCCGAAGAAACGGGGTCATCTCCACATCTCTGTTTTAGATTTTTTGAGACGTTCGCTAAGCCCAATGTTTAAAACGACGGTCACCTTTTCACAATAAAAGCGGCTTTTATTGTGAAAAGGTGTGCACGCCGAGCACTGTGCACCAAATATTTCCAACTTCGACCTTTTTAAAGCTCAACCAATGAGATAACAGCTGTATGTGCTGTAGCCTAGCAACAACACAGAGAGGCTTATTATTATATATTACAGTGTTACATTACACAACAAGTAGCTCCGATCGAGCAATCCGATTGGTCAACTAGACATTTAGAACGCCGCGCTCAGATCACACCGTGCTTATCGCGCTGTTTCCACGGTAACGCCATAACCGACCGGAGCTGGAGCAAAAACAAGGCGGCTACAAATAAACAGATAGATCAGATTCTTTGTTATTTGTTGATGATGTCTCGCTTGCTCTTGTCCAATGACGTGACAGATTGTTTTCCAGGTAGTGGTCAGCTAGTAGCTGTTGTATAATTGCAATATTGTTGAATATATGTCCCAGCTTTCGTGGCAGTCTGTCCAGTAGTTGTCCAGATATTTCATTTTGCACTGCAGTGCTGGTCCAGATCCTTCATTTGCCCCAAAGCATGTTTGTGTTTTACGTAACGTCCCACTTCAATCCTTTCAAGAACACACCGGCTCCAAACAAGTCATGTTGCCGGACATGTGAGACGTGCAGCACGTGGAAATCCTCTGATAACACCGTCAGGTTGTACCATCGCCACCCACACCTCCACCTCCACCTCCACTTGGCCTTTTCCTGCCATCATACGTCGGCATTTCCATTAATGTGTATCATAACGTGTAACCACACACACTGCTTCCCTCCCATACAGCCACATACAAACTGCTCCGGGCAGCATCGCACTGACCACTTTAAAGAAGGGAAATGTCAGAGGTGGAAGCGTGTGCCCTTTAGCTTGTTCTTCTTCGAGGACGTGCACGGCAAAAACAATCACGGTTAATAACAACCAGGATCAGCGATCTTATCGACGCTATGAAGATCCACGTTGTACCCTGCTGCTCCCAAAAGAGGCTCTAAAAGACGGTCGAGTCCCTGAAAAGAAGCATATGTACTACATGACAGCAGCTAACAAACTGAGCTAACTTCGGCTAACAGCAGCTAACATCCCCTGCAGCGTGGAAACTGTGTTCGTATGTCTTTGAAGCTACTTATGCTGGAAATCTGTGTTCAGAATATTTGAAGCTTTCCTTTGAAGCCTTGCTTTTTCTGAACTGAGACTTAAAAAACCTCAGTCCTCAGATACTGATGGGGAGTTTTCTCTGCTCGTTGTTTATTGGTGGAATCGTTTTAGTTAGATAAACTGAGTAAGATTGATATAATTTGGAAGCCTTTCAAAATAAAGCACTTTGTTGTATCTTCAGTGGAGTACTGCAGGAGCCTGAAATATGTTCCTGATCCCGACTGAGTCCAGTTCATTATGGCTCAGACCCAACTCGGTTCGATTTATTGGCCCGAGGAGCAGTGACTTCCTGCGGTCTCTGTTGGTTGCCTAGCAACGTCACAGCGATGACTCACATAAAAATCCACACCGTCCAGGGTGGGTCCACTCCAATCAGCCTGATTGCTTTAAGTCTGAGACCAACCTGATTTATTACGGTGTTGACAGGAACCACGTCAGCTGACGAACTGAGCTAACAGCAGCTAATGAACTGAGCTAACATTAGCTGAAAAACTGAGCCAACATTAGCTAACAGCAGCTTATAAACAGAGCTAACAGCAGCTAATTAACAGAGCTAACAGCAGCTTACAAACGGAGCTATCATTGGCTGACAAACTGAGCTAGCATAAGCTAACAGCAGCTAATTAACAGAGCTACCAGCAGCTAACAACCTGAGCTAACATTAGCTGACAAACTGAGCCAACATTAGCTAACAGCAGCTAATAAACAGAGCTAACAGCAGCTTACAAACGGAGCTAACATTGGCTGACAAACTGAGCTAGCATAAGCTAACAGCAGCTAATTAACAGAGCTAACAGCAGCTAACAACCTGAGCTAACATTAGCTGACAGCAGCTACACTTCACTGTCCATCAGGAAACAGTTTCACCAAAATCAGCGTAGCATCATTGTGATTTAAAATCTGCTAATTTATGGTAGATTTGAAGCCGTTGATGTTTGTCTGATTCCACAAACTGCCGTCCGATTGTCCTCGTCATAACGAGCCTCATCATAACGAGCCTCGTTATAATGAGGCTCGTTATGATGAGGCTTGTGTATCTGCTGCAGATATGTTAATGATTTGACACGCGGGCCGCTCATTTTCATTCATATGCAGCAGGTTCAAGTTCAGCTTCACTTCAGCTCTCTCTTTTCTCTGTGTGCTGACAATCATTTACATTCAGTCAATACTCGACGGTGGCAGACACACTTTGGAAAGGACTTCTCCTGATTATACGCTTTATTTTGCGTCGTACACGTCTCACGACTCTCTCAATCTTTGCGCTGACGTTGATTAACGCTGCTGTTTCTCGTGATTCGTGAAGCATCGAGCAATAAACCTCTGAACTGCAGTCATTTATAACCTCCAGGTGGCTCTGATTGGACGTAAATCTACCTGTAAGGACGGTCGCTGAGAGTCAAAAACGTCTCCGACAGGTAAAAAATGCAGCAATCGAGATATTTTTTTTTTAACCTCGATTCATTTAGTGTGTGAAAATGAACTTTTAATGACTCACCGTGATGGATGTCATCTGTTAACGTGTTGGATTGAGCGAGACGAGGTGAGACGTTTGATTGGCTGCAGACGTATAGAGTTTTTTTCACACATTTCTCTACATAATGACTTTAATGGCTGCCGGCTCTCCAGAGGAGGTAATTTGTCCAAATCTGTCACGCGGCCGCTGTAGCTCACGGCTAATGGTGGAGAGCTAATGTCAACGGCTCTGAGAAAATGACTCCTCACATATGACCTTTAGCACTTTTAGCTCGAGTGCTCCACTCGAACAAATGTGACGTCTCCACGAGGACGAAGCTCACCGCAACTAACCGCAGCTTATCGAAGGACAAGACGAAGGTTTTTATGTTTGAGCTCATTGAATACAAATAATGAGTTTTACAGAGCCACAAAAATAACTTAAATTGGACGTAGTCTCCGTGACGTCCCCGCAGACTGTCTAAAACCCGGACGTAGTCTCCGTGACGTCCCCGCAGACTGTCTAAAACCCGGACGTAGTCTCCGTGACGTCCCCGCAGACTGTCTAAAACCTGGATGTAGTCTCCGTGACGTCCCCTGCAGACTTCTTCTCTGGTGTGTTCAAGGACACTCTGACATGAAAAATTTGAGTCGTCTATTTTCAGATAATTAAAACATATAGAGGAGAAAGAATGACCTCTGTGAAACTATAACGTGAACGTCATTCCTCCGTTATAAAAGTCACAGATGATGGAGGATCATCGTTTGTTGCTCTAATTGTTGCACTACTTGCTAGTCATTAGTAATTAAAGTATACATAATTTATACTTGATGAACTTTAAATAAAAGCCATCAGTGTGGATAAAAAAAGAGTTACGGATGCTCACGACCTTCAGTATGTTTTTTTGTTATGGTGAGAGGAAGGAAGGCCGAGCAGGACGTGATGGAGTGGTATATTAAAAAGCTTGTGTGTACACACCTGTATTAACGAGGTACACAGCTGTATTAACGAGGTACACAGCTGTATTAACGAGGTACACGGCTGTATTAACGAGGTACACACCTGTATTAACGAGGTACACAGTTGTATTAACGAGGTTTACACCTGTATTAACGAGGTTTACACCTGTATTAACGAGGTACACAGCTGTATTAACGAGGTACACAGCTGTATTAACGAGGTACACGGCTGTATTAACGAGGTACACACCTGTATTAACGAGGTACACAGTTGTATTAACGAGGTTTACACCTGTATTAACGAGGTTTACACCTGTATTAACGAGGTACACAGCTGTATTAACGAGGTTTACACCTGTATTAACGAGGTACACAGCTGTATTAACGAGGTTTACACCTGTATTAACGAGGTACACAGTTGTATTAACGAGGTACACACCTGTATTAACGAGGTACACAGCTGTATTAACAAGGTACACACCTGTATTAACGAGGTACACAGCTGTATTAACAAGGTACACAGCTGTATTAACGAGGTACACACCTGTATTAACGAGGTACACACCTGTATTAACGAGGTACACACCTGTATTAACAAGGTACACACCTGTATTAACGAGGCGGTCTTACAGCTCCATAAATTTAGATGAATTACTTTATTAAAGTTACTTCCTGTGTAATTATTCATATTTATTTACATGTTTTCTATTTTCAGGATGTGGAGATGGTGCAGTGATATGTGTAGTGATGAGTCAGGTGTGATGTCATGCTGATTTGGTGTCGTTGACCAATCAGATTGCTCGGTCAGGACTACTTGTTGTCATTTAGTTTGTTAAAATACATTTTAAAAACAGAAGTTTGAGGTTTGGTTTGAAGTTTGTTCGTCTGTCCTCGTCTTCTCTCAGCTGGTTTTTTTTTGTCCTCCATTTCATGCTTTATATTTTTGAACCTGTTTCCTGTGCTCTCTCCTTCACAGTCACAGTTGTCGACGTGAATTACAGCTTTTTTTACACCGTGTGCATAATTACAAGCTTCGTCACCACTAACTGATCACGCTGCGAGTGAATGAGATGCATGACCTGCTCTGAGCTGTCTGTCTGACTGTTGCATTTTGGTCTTCCCTTTTTTACCTTGATTATTATTATTTTTTCTTTTGTGTATGTAATGAACGTAACTGTGTGTCTGTTCTTCTTTTTTCATTTTGTAACTTGAATGAAACAAAAAGGGGGACAAGCAGGTTCATTCTATGTGCATGTGCTTTCCCCCTTATAGACTCTGGCTGCCCTAACGAGAAATTCGATAAATCTGCTTCCAAACCATCTCGCACAAGCTTTGCATGTCCACTCTGGTCCTGAGGAAATTAACAAGCGAATAGAGAGCGCCATCGACTTACGGAGTGGCGATAAGTTGAGAAGAGAGCATATCAAGCCTTTCTCACTGATGTTTAAAGACTCCAGCCTGGAAGAGAAGGTAGCTGGAGTTTTAGACAGATGACTGTTTTTTTTCTTTCTCTCTCCCTCCTCACATCTATTCTTAGACGAAGATTTCCAGACGCAAAACAACAAACAACTATTTTTCCTTTTTTCTTTTTCATCATGAGTAAGCTAAAGGCGCGAGTCACTAACGTTAGACAAACCTTAAAGCGTCAAACATGGAACACGTCCTGGTCCGGGCTTTTCTTTTCGCTCAGTACTTTCCTCCGTTTGGTCTGAAGTGTGCCACCAGAATAATTACCAACTCAGTAACAACTGTTATAAATTAAATTAGCATTTAGATGACGCACTAATAAATTCAAAGTTTAAACAAAAAGGTCAATTAATTATTGAAAATTGATTCTTTCGCTCTTAATCCTGCATAACTTTAAGCCTTAATATAATCTGAACAGGTGAGTTGTATATAAATTCACCCTCAGTACAGTTGTCATGAACGGGGAAATTAGCTATAGAGACCAAAACTGTTTTTTGTACCAGGCTGTAAACATGGTTATTTCTGCTGTGAAGTTGGACATTTGAACATGGGGACTTATGGAGACTGACTCACTTCTGGAGCCAGCCTCAAGTGGACGACAAGAGGAACTGCAGTTTAAAAAAAAGTTTATGGCGGCTTTTTAAATGTATTCTAACGAAAGAATGTGGAAGTATAATTATTCATCTGGCACACTTCAGCCTCCGTACGAATGTGCATGAACAGTGAACGTCTCGAACACGACGACTCTTCAGAACAACGTTAACGTTTTTCTTCATTGAGTTACAGCTGACACTTTTATCACGACTCATGTTTGATTCTGAAATTTAGAAAAGTCGGCTGGGCGAAAACATCGAAACCCCCCTTCAGTTTACTCATGAGCCAAAGTCCACGCCGTGGACCTGTTAACCCTTTACAGTCTTGTGGAAAAAGTTGACTGGTTCAACTTTTTTTTTTTTTACTGGAGCTGTTTGCATTCACTAAATAAAAACATATCTGAGATCTTAAATTATGACTTACACATCCCAGAATTATTAAATTAATTACAAATAGACTAAATAAAAACTAGGACACATTTCTATGTGAATTACATTATTGAGTTGTTGCGTTACATCAATCATAAAACACTTAAAGGACACTTGGGGTGTTAGCTAAGAAACAGCACAATAGCGTAATTGAACATTCTTTAGCCACACCCCCTTTTTGCTGGTTGAAAAGGGGGCGGGGCTTAGGACAAGTTAGTCGTATAATCAGCTGAATATGTACTGTAAAATTACGACAAAATGATCCAACAGTTGTTATCATTTCAAAAACAGGACTATGATGACGTCCACCTCAGTTTCAAGCTTCAACCGTCAGCTGTTTGGTCATTACAAACTCTGAGCAGCCAAACCTTGTTCAGACTTTATTTTTAAATTCTTGTTATGGACTATTTTACAGTGTAAACATAATATATCTTCAGTACAGAGCTGTTAACACTGTTAAAAATGTGATATATGATACTGTCAAATAGGATTAAGCCACTTAAAGTGAAATAAAAAAGGAAAAATTGATTTTTAAGAGGATAATTTGCTTTATTTCCTCTTTGGTTGGGTATATTAAACATTATAAATAAGTTTACAGCTGCATTTTTTGTTTCCGTAGCAACAAATTCCACTTAAACAGCCTATAGCAGCATTTTGACCGTCTAAAGTAATGGTGAGAATTATAATCATGAGATATGGAAGTCATAATTAGTAGAAAAAGTTATTTTTCTTTGGTGAATGCGATGCACTTCTGTAGCTTTTTGTCCCTTTTCTTTCCATTTTTTGTTTTATGAATACGCTCACCTTTGACCTTTGAGTTGACCTTCACATGGGCCCTTTTCCCGCCTTCCACATCTATGTTTCCCTTTGAATCCCACCGCCATCTTTAAAACTTTTCCCAGAACCTTACATATATTTTTTATCTTTTTGGTTTTAACCTCTTCAGTAATTGTGCAGTGATTTGCTGTTGGCCTCCCTCATTTATTTATTTATTTATTTTTGCCAAAGTTGTGACGAAACGTGAAGCATCCTCTTGCTAATTTCCCAGCACCCTTTGAGAAAGAGACAGAGCGAGGACGGGGCAGCGGGGGTCAACGGGGAGTCAAAAGTTTGAGACAGAGATAGATAAGATAAACTTATGCTAAGCTAGGCTAATTGCTTCCAGCTCCAAACGCAACATAACAGTACAGATACGATATCTCATTTCATTCTTGGTAAGAAAACAAAACAAACACCAAAATGTTGAATTTATTTCACATCTGGCCGGAGAAGACTGATAAAAACAAAAAATTAGCCTCGTATGCTAGGCTACCACTGGCTAATTCACAGTTTCTCTTTGTTTGGTTGATTGATGAGCACGTTCCCTCGGACAAATAAACAAATAAAATAATAAAAAGCAAAGTTATATTGTAATAACAAGTAAACAACAAGAGAATCTTTCAGATTTGGCTGGAGTAAAACGAAACTAGCATTAGCGGTAATGTGCTAAACTGTGCTAGGTAGCTAGGCTACATCATTTTCACCCAACAATAGCGATGCTAATGTCATTTTATAAGGTAAAATTAATGGAGTAGATGAAAAGTAGGACGTCTCCAACGAGTATCTAACCCTCAAAGCTAGCAGTTAGCTTATGTTGTTTTCTGTTTGTGTCTCAGCTAACAGCTCCTAGCTAACGGCTAACAGCTAGCATTGTGCTTGTCAGCTTTGCACCTTCCCCAGGACCCCGCGGCAGCTAACCCACCGGCTCCTGTCTCTCTCTTTAACGCTTGTGGTTGAACCATTGCATGCATCCGTGTCGGTTGCGTTGGCGTGTTTGAGGTTGCATTTCGATGTGTCCGGTCTTCTCCGTCAAGTCTGAAAACTTGTTTCTCCATCTTCCCCTCACCTCCTCTTCCTCCTTCTGTCTCTTCTCCTTCTTGTTTCTCCCTTCTCGCGGTGCAGTACTCCCAGATGAGGGACGAGGTGTTCAAGTCCAACCTGGTGTGCGCCTTCATCGTGCTCATCTTCATCACCACGATACAAAGCCTGCTTCCCTCCGCCAGGTAAGACAGGACGTCACCGACACAAGACATAGCAGCCGGCTAATAATACTTACTAGTCCAACAGCAGTCAGCCCAGCTCGGCGACTAAAAGGCTCCTGTTCTGGCATGACAATGGCTCTGACACTGGTTTCCTGATCAAATAATGATGATTTTGTTAGCTTCTGTCTCGTGTTATTCACTTAAATGTGACGTCATGGATGTATTCATAAGACCTGGATACAATGCTGCTGCTTCCAATGCCATTCATTGTTTTTCCCGCAGGATGGTAACCATGGTGATCCAGTTCTCGGTCCTCATCGTGCTCCATTCCTGTCTGGTCCTAGTTACGACGGCGGAAGACTACAAGTGTCTCCCTCTGGTCCTGCGTAAAGCCTGCTGCTGGATCAACGAGACGTACGCAGCGCGAAACGTCATCGTCTTCGTCTCAATCCTCATCAACTTCCTGGCAGCCATGATCAACATAGTGAGTTCACTGTCCACTTCCAGATTATCGTACGATTAATAATAACGTTAAACTTGATTGGGACATGTTTGGGACTATTTTCAGCGGTGGATTAATCTACATTTGGTACTCCAGTGTAGTAGACAACAATGGAGACAATCTTTGTTAGTCTTTGTTTGTCTTTATTAGTCTTTGTCAGTCTTTATTAGTCTTTGTCAGTCTTTGTCCGTCTTTGTCAGTCTTTGTTAGTCTTTGTTAGTCTTTGTTAGTCTTTATTAGTCTTTGTTAGTCTTTGTCAGTCTTTGTTAGTCTTTATTAGTCTTTGTTAGTCTTTGTTAGTCTTTATTAGTCTTTGTTAGTCTTTGTTAGTCTTTATTAGTCTTTGTTAGTCTTTGTCAGTCTTTGTTAGTCTTTGTTAGTCTTTATTAGTCTTTGTCTGTCATTATTAGTCTTTGTCTGTCTTTGTCTGTCTTTGTTAGTCTTTGTTAGTCTTTATTAGTCTTTGTCAGTCTTTGTCAGTCTTTGTTAGTCTTTATTAGTCTTTGTTAGTCTTTGTTAGTCTTTGTTAGTCTTTATTAGTCTTTGTCTGTCATTATTAGTCTTTGTCTGTCTTTGTCTGTCTTTGTTAGTCTTTGTTAGTCTTTGTTAGTCTTTGTTAGTCTTTATTAGTCTTTGTCTGTCATTATTAGTCTTTGTCTGTCTTTGTCTGTCTTTGTTAGTCTTTGTTAGTCTTTATTAGTCTTTGTTAGTCTTTGTCAGTCTTTGTTAGTCTTTGTTAGCCTTTGTCTGTCATTAGTAGTCTTTGTCTGTCTTTGTCAGTCTTTGTTAGTCTTTGTTAGTCTTTGTTAGTCTTTGTCTGTCTTTGTTAGTCTTTGTTAGTCTTTATTAGTCTTTGTCTGTCATTATTAGTCTTTGTCTTTGTCAGTCTTTGTCTGTCTTTGTTAGTCTTTGTCTGTCATTATTAGTCTTTATTAGTCTTTGTTAGTCTTTGTCAGTCTTTGTTAGTCTTTGTCAGCCTTTATTAGTCTTTGTCAGTCTTTGTTAGTCTTTGTCAGTCTTTGTCAGTCTTTATTAGTCTTTGTCAGTCTTTGTCGGTTTTTGTCAGTCTTTGTCAGTCTTTGTTAGTCTTTGTCAGTCTTTGTTAGTCTTTGTCAGCCTTTATTAGTCTTTGTCAGTCTTTGTTAGTCTTTGTCAGTCTTTGTCAGTCTTTGTCAGTCTTTGTTAGTCTTTGTCAGTCTTTGTCAGTCTTGCTGGTGTTGTTTATTTGGTGGTGATGATGTGAAGATGATGAAGGAAAAAATCTCCGCTGACACCGTCTTTCTTGTATATAAAAAGGTTTATTACAAAGAAGTTCAGCATCGAAGACAAGCATCCAGGATTGCTTGGAGAGGATCCAGTGCCAATGCAAATCACTCTGAGCATCACAATCCTAAACCTCAACTTATATAGGGGAGCTGTTATTGTCTATAACTTGAGTTATACCACCTAGAACAGAGTTCATCTTTGAAACAATACAAAACATACGGAAACCCTATCCTATGGGGCACTTTAACCTTTCCTGGGGCCCCTATATCAACTTCCTCCAGAGTCACCATACCCATCCATTTCCTCCTTGTGGTCCTGACAATAATATAAACACTTTTCCTGTAAACACCCTAGTTTATGTCATTTAGCCCCTGAGCCACCTCCAAATTTACATCAGACAAGTTGAACTTCAGATACCTCACTGGTTTAGTTGAAGTAATCTCAGTGTTCTGAGTTAGATTTGTAAATATTTGCTAATCGAGCTGCAGTGACGTCTGATCCTTTGAAGTCAGCTGTTAGCTGACAGGTTCAGATTATTAGTGACATCATCATGGAACAAAAAGCATTACATCACTTCCTGTGTGGCAGGAAGGGGCGACTCCAGTCAGCGCTCCTCTCATACACGGATCAGATCAGCTGATTATTAAAAGTTTGAATGTGTTTCTGACGTCGAGCTGAGAGTTTCTGACAGACATGTTGAAAGATGAAAGTCTGATTTTTGAGCTCTTGATGCTGAGTCGGCTCAACAACAATAACTCCTCTGTCGGTCTCTCACAGCTGTGGTGCGACTTCGACAAGTCCAGCACCTTCAGGAACCAGACGTACAACGAGTCGGCCTCCATCCCGGACATCTGCTTCTACCCAGAGGTACGGCTGAATGAGTCGCAGTCAGGTCCATCTGTTGTGCCGACAGCGGCAAAGTGATGAATTAAACATCCTCGACATCTGCTCGCCGCCCAGAGGGAGGTCTCGCCTCAGACAGCGGCGACTGATGGAGCCATCAGAACGTCACGGAGAAAATGTCCGTTATGTTACTGTGCTCACACAACGCGGAGCTGATTGATGGACTCGATAAGAGAGCTGCGAGCTCAGGTCCACTCACGTGACGTCGCATTCTACACGTTGCGGCATTATTTCCTCCCCCAGATGTTTTTAGACGTTGGTGATGAAACCAGACTGGAATACTCGATGAGTCCACATCAGCATGAATAGAACGAGCCCATCTTTGGCCCGTCTGTTGGGGCGGGGTTTATGTCCCATTCTGCAGCCAGCCACCAGGGGCAGATTGAGATGTTTTGTTGAGGCAGATTATGAGAGAGTTTTTCAGCCAAAACAATATTAACTTTGTCTGGAACAACGCGACGTTCACGACACTTCCAAACAAGATTTTGTAGCTGTCGTCGTCGACAGTTCCACAGTACTTTTTTAAGAGCATGCACATAGAGATGTGTATTATTCAAGCAGAACTAATTAGAGGACGACGTTATGATGCTGCATAATAATGATACGGAGGTTTGGATCGAACACTCGCCGCGTGAAGTTTTCTTTCTTACTCCCCTCGAGTTAAGGCGGCCAATGACGTGTGCAGAGTGACGTTTACATCGTTGTTTACATCGTGTTTACATCACGTTTACATCGTGTTTACATCGTGTTTACATCATTGTTTACATCGTGTTTACATCGTGTTTACATCACGTTTACATCGTGTTTACATCGTGTTTACATCATTGTTTACATCATTGTTTACATCGTGTTTACATCATTGTTTACATTGTGTTTACATCGTGTTTACATCACGTTTACATCGTGTTTACATCGCGTTTACATCATTGTTTACATCGTGTTTACATCATTGTTTACATCATTGTTTACATTGTGTTTACATCATTGTTTACATCATGTTTACATCATGTGTACATCGTGTTTACATCATGTTTACATCGTGTTTACATCATTGTTTACATCATGTTTACATCGTTGTTTGCATCGTGTTTACATCGTGTTTACATCATTGTTGACATCATGTTTACATCGTGTTTACATCATGTTTACATCATTGTTTATATTGTGTTTATATCGTGTTTACATCATTGTTTACATCATTGTTTACATCGTGTTTACATCATTGTTTACATTGTGTTTGCATCGTGTTTACATCACGTTTACATCGTGTTTACATCGCGTTTACATCATTGTTTACATCGTGTTTACATCATTGTTTACATCATTGTTTACATTGTGTTTACATCATTGTTTACATCATGTTTACATCATGTGTACATCGTGTTTACATCATGTTTACATCGTGTTTACATCATTGTTTACATCATGTTTACATCGTTGTTTGCATCGTGTTTACATCGTGTTTACATCATTGTTGACATCATGTTTACATCGTGTTTACATCATGTTTACATCATTGTTTATATTGTGTTTATATCGTGTTTACATCATGTTTACATCGTGTTTACATCGTGTTTACATCATTGTTTATATCGTGTTTGCATCGTGTTTACATCGTGTTTACATCGTGTTTACATCATTGTTTACATCGTGTTTACATCGTGTTTACATCATTGTTTACATTGTGTTTACATCATTGTTTACATCGTGTTTACATCGTGTTTACATCATTGTTTACATTGTGTTTACATCATTGTTTACATCGTGTTTACATCATTGTTTACATCGTGTTTACATCATTGTTTACATCGTGTTTACATCATTGTTTACATTGTGTTTACATCGTGTTTACATCGTGTTTACATCGTGTTTACATCGTGTTTACATCATTGTTTACATCGTGTTTACATCATTGTTTACATCGTGTTTGCATCGTGTTTACATCGTATTTGCATCGTGTTTACATCGTGTTTGCATCATGTTTACATCGTGTTTGCATCATGTTTACATCGTGTTTACATCGTGTTTGCATCGTGTTTAAGATGCTCACGGAGTGACGTGATAGTTTGATATTTACCTGTAGTTAATGTAAGCAAAGCACATTGAAGCAAATCAGCAAAAAATATTTGAATTGTTCTCGTTCTCACGGCGTGACTGACTTCACCGTCGTGCAAGTAAATGTCCGTGCTAAAGAGGAACTCCTCGTGTTCGTGATCTAAACTGAACATAGTAACAGTTTAGAGATCAGAGGTGAGGAGACCGTGACAGTTTGGAGTGTGGAGATTCTTTGGCCTGTAGCAAATACTGAACATATGAATATCCTCTGAACATTCGGACACTAAAATGACATTTTTCAGACGACGCAGGAGGAAATTAACTTTATTTCTGTCTCAGCACCACAAAAGTGAGTCAGTGGATTTGGACTCCAGGGAAGAGCGAGTAATCTATTACCTTTATCTGTACTCGAAGTGGGTGGAGCTTTAATTGTACGTGGGCAGGATTAAGTTCTTAATTTAAGTCTGTAATTGACGAGAGTTGATCAGATTTATTAGAAAACTATTAACAGAACAATTTGTTGTATTTAATGTTTACTGTTTAATAGAAGTAGGTGTTTACCAGGTTGCATTATGGGAAGTGTAGTCTCACACCAGAGAATTAACTACATGTATGTACTGTTCGGTGGATGAAGTCTCAGGTCACGTGATCACGTCTCTCTCTTTGTCCTCCACAGTATTTCGTGTTCACGGGCGTCCTGGCGATGGTCACGTGTGCCGTGTTCCTGCGGCTGAACTCGGTGTTGAAGCTGGCGGTGCTGCTGGTGATGATCGCCATCTACTCGCTGCTGACCGAGGCCTTCTACACCTCGCTGTTTGTCCGCTACGACACCGTCCACCACAACACAGAGTGAGTTTAATTAGTGAAACTAAGTCGTCAATGCTATTAAGTTCATGTTAAAGTGAAGACGGGTTCTCTCCTCGTGCCTCTTCAAAGACACATCAGGGAGCCACGCTGACCTTATTTCTGCACAGAAATGTTGCAGATGTGAGAAAACTCATCTCGCAGGCGTTGTCAGTGATAGCAGGGTGACCTTTACCGTGACAATGTATGAAGGCATCCTGAGCACGCAACCGTGAAAGACCTGCGAAGACTTTTCCGTAGCGGCTCCACGGGGAGCTGATGGGGGTCAGATTCATTTCTTTAGGGGGCTTCTGGGATATGAGAGAGAAGGTCAGGATGAAAAGACCCTCGAGAAGGTGGAGGAGCGACGACTTCAAAAAGTACAAGAAGACTTCGTGCTCTCTGTAACTTCAGTGTATCTGCAGCTCATTCTGTGTTTTCTCCTCACGTTGGTTGTCGTTGGTAGCTCGGATCAGAACATCCCGACTTTACTCTGACGACTTCTTCTGCCGGTACGACGTCTGCTGTGAGCTGAGGGTGTCGTTTGATGCAGCATCGTCTGAAACTTCTGAAATGTTCGTCCAAATCTTCAGATTTTCTTCTTCCTTTCGTCAGTCTCATTATCTACTCTGAAACACACAACCTCACTTGTTTTTGGGAGTTCTGAGCAGCATCTCTACGTCTCTCTCTGAGCTGTTCACCGTCAGCGAGCCTCAGATCCTGCAGGACTCCTTCAGTCCGAGCTGAAGACTGAAGAAGAGTCATGGATGCAGAATATCAGTGTCATCTTTTAAAACACATCCAAAGACTCATTTTTTGGGACTTCAAGGACAGTTTCTCTCAATCGTTTATTTCATTGAATATTTTAGTTTAATTAATGGTGAACGGTTTTGTTGCCACACGTCGCTCCAGTTGGATTTTCTGTTTTGTCGTGTCGTAAATAACGTTTATATTAGAACGCTGGATAACATGTAAATATATCTATATTATATATAAATATCCATCCATCCGTTATCTGTAACTGCTTATCCTCACCAAGTCGCCAGCTCATCGCAGGGCACATAGAGACAAACAACCATTCACACTCACGTTGACAGCTACGGACAATTTAGAGTCACCAGTTAACCTGGTAAATGCATGTTTGTTTGGACTGTGGGAGGAAGCCGGAGTACCCGGAGCGAACATGCTAACTCCTGTGAGGCGACCACTGCACCACCCAATATATATATAAATATCTATATGTAAATATCTATATGTAAATATCGTTGTTTACACTGTGTGTCTGGTTTGTTAAAAGGAAAATGAAAAGCGAGAGACAAACGAGTCAAAAGGTTCAGTCTGTCAGATTTAGGAGGATCTGTTCACAGAATATAATCTTCAAAACTCTGTTTTTATATAATAATATTTATATTATTTGTTTCATCGTAGATTGAAAACAAAGTGAACACTGACTCTGGATAGAGAGCTTAATATGATGCACGGACAAGATAGTTTCTCCTTCACTCTGGAAAAGGACACACACACAGCTTTAATTTATTGTAAGAAGTGATGCACTAAATGCATAAAACAAAGAAAAAAATGACTTTTTAATGAACAAAACTTTATTTTTGTTCCAACAGAAACTTCCTGGGGACCAAAGAGACGTCTCTGCTCCTGATGGCCATGTTCCTCCTCGCTGTGTTTTATCACGGCCAGCAGGTAAGACGACGACGACACCGGCGTCAACACTTCAGAATATAACCGGACCTTCACCATCGTTAAAAGAGTCTTTTCAGAGAGCTCTGGCCTTCAGTGTGAGGACCATGGACTTTACAGAGACACACAGTTCTCATCATTTCTAATCATGCAGAGTTCAACCTCACCGTCTTCTGTCTGATGGCACTAACGTCTGAGCTTTAACACATCAAAGCTGCAGAGGTGGCTGCGAGGTCGAGCTCTGCATGACTATAAATAATGAGAAAGGAGCTTTCCTTTAAATAACGCAGAGAACAGAGAGTCAGTCTGGTTGCCATGCAGCCGTCTAATTAGACGTGGTGATGGTGCTCGAGCGAGACAATGAGGAGTCCAATTTCACCAAAATTACCATCGCTCAGTGGAAAAATGTGTCTCATCAGCTGCTGCTGTGTGACGCTGACGGAGAGCGACGGGTAAAGTTGAGAAACATTAATCTAAGAACAGAAAGCTCGACTCACCCTGAACCTTAAATCGACCGTGGTCAAAAATTTAAGAGATTGATCCGACGTGAATGAAGAAAGTCACGCGAGAACGAACAAACTAAATCTCACTCAGCTCGCTCGCGTTGAACCCAAAATCTGAGAGAATCTCTGCCAGAGTTTGTAGAATAAATCTGAGTGTTTGTGAGAGAAACGAAGGAATGAGAAAGAACTGAACTGTGAGCAGCTGTAAGGGGTCACAAGCCAAAGAGAATGGAAACCAATCATCGGTAACATCGGACAGAAAACCATCCTGTCGGGTGTAATTGCTCCGTAATATCCGACCTGCGTGCCAGAAAAACAGGAACAAACCACTTTGTTCACACGTCTGATACATGAAACAATCCATTTCTATAAAGATAGAGTCAGCAGGCTGAAGGAAACCTGCCATCACCGCGCTGCTTTCATGCTCTCTCTATAGCAACCTTTGATGGTGGAGTTCAGCGGCTCGGCGTCGGTCAGAGATGGAGGAGAGACGGCCGTAATTGAAGGTCCTTTGTAGCCCCATCACAGTAAAAAGCAGCCGCATTTGAAGTCACGCAGCGGCATATTGATTTTCCTCAGGGTCAACTCCAGCACTTGTTTGTCGGAGCAGAGACAATGACGGCTCACAGCGTGAAGTGTGCAGCGCTCACAGCTCTGAAGAGCGTGTTAGTGTGTGAGATGCATCAGGCCGAGAGAAAAGAGTGAATATAAAAGAGACGAGCTCCGGCCTGCTACTGCTAAACACAATGTGAGCGCTGTGATTGGCTGTCGTCTCCTAAAAATGACTTCATGTTTAACTCAGGTCGTGTTCAATGAGACAAAGTTTATATAATATTTTTATTCTAGTTTGGAGGTTAGATATTTATTTATATTTTATTTATGCGTCTGCAGCAGCAAATGAAAATAACATTTCTAGGCTGCAGGTACGGTCGGATAGTCAAAAAAAATCAGCTCCTAAGTCCTTTCCTAACCACTTTTCCTAACCACTTTTCCTTGACCTCGATGGAAAACGTCACGAGGTCATGAGGAAAGATGTGAAGGAGAGGTGATAAGGAGTTAGGAGAAGACGTCTGCTCTTACACTAGACTACGTCATGAAGCGACGGTGAATGTTATTGACGTGATCTGTGGTAAAACTACAAAGTCCAGAAGATGGACTACAAAACGCTCATCTGAGATACTTCCTAGATACTCCCCGTGCGCTCTGACCGTGTTGTTTCATGCAGGAAATATAAACGTGGACAACTCGGTGAAAAATGTGATTTCATCATCAACGTCAGAGTTCAAATAATAAATAAAAAATCTGCAAGGAATTGTGGGACGGCATCACCTCCTTTCCTTTCCTAAAGGATGCTCCAGTGTATCCTATGCTAAAGGAGATAACAAAGGAAGCACTGAAGCTCCTTTCCTTGACAGTTAGAGGATTCAAACAGCTCTTATCATGGCGGACACGTGAACACTTCATTTCACTCAGTGAGGAAGCTTCATGAGACGAACTGACTGTCCGACCGCAGCCTGGGTCTCCAAACACGTGCATGAAGGGTTAAAATGAAATTACCCTTCTGCTGACGTGCGTGTGACGATGTTGAGCGGGATGTTTGTGTGCTCTGTTTTGTGTCCACAAGTGATTTTCTAGTCGAGTACAGGAAGCTAAATTCTTCTATTCGTCCGTTAACGTTGATAAATCCTTTTGTTTGTTTACGACGTCTGTTTCCTGATCGACTGCGTAGAAAGGAGACGCGAACACGTCCAAACAAAGTCCACGTATATATGTTTGATTATGAGGACACAGATGAGCAGACACACAAAATGGAGAACACGTCACTACTCGGGCACCTACGAAATACAAGCAAAGACTCATTTGGGCCAAATGGTGGAACATGAAATGAGCATCATCAGTCACCCTCTGGTTTCTAAAGAGGAACAGACATCTTCAGAGTGTGACGTTCAGACTGAACACTGAAATAATGAAGCAGATTCTGGAACAAGCTCACGCCGTGTGTTGTTGAGGAGACACAGAGGGGGTGAAAAGGTCTTTGAGAAAGAGAAGAAGAGCCTGTTGGAGCTGAAAGGTGGAGGAGACTCGTTCACTCTTTTATTCCTCGTCTCTCTTTGATTACAAGAATCTCATTCAGGCTCTCGTTCACTGTGTTACGTATGAAGTCTCAGATAAACGACGTGAGCCTGAATAATGAGACAAACAGATGATTAAAGTACGTTTACATTCTTATTTGATATAAATTCAGCTGTATGAAGCTGATCTCTGCTCCTTCAGCAGCACAGGAAGTCGAGCCTCGCTCCGTTTACATGTTAAACTGACGGCAGCAGAGCGCCGGAGCCAGATGAGGTTGTTCTTCATGAGCACTGCTTCCTGTCAGAGCTGTAATTACATCATCAAACACAGTGAACACAGAGCGTTTCATTACAACGCCGCAGACAGGACTCTTATTTTGAAAGGATTAGGGTTTCTTTTCTTGACACTTTCCTGTTTTATGTTGAAAGGGGTTTTGTCTTCTTCCTGAAGTTTCCCGCCAGTTTTTGATGATCTGTCCCGCCCTCGTTAGTCTCACCTGCCTCTGATTAATCTCACCTGTGCCTTGTTGTATTCACTCTGTCTTTCACTTCAAGACGTCAACAAACTAAAGAGCAGAAATATTTCCATCGATGTTTTCTTCACACTTTCTTCAGACTTTGACTAAAACATTTGATCTCAGAGTTTCATGAAGAAACAAACAAAACGCTTTAATTAAACTGGCAGCAGCAGGTGGAGGTGTACACCACAGACAGTCTGTAACTTCCTGAACATGTTCTACCTTTAAGAAAGACTTTGTACTTTTTTCTAACAGCGAGTGCCTTCTTCTTCATGATTACTCCTGTGCAGGGTTGGAAAATTCTGGGAATTTTCAAAGTTGGAAACTTTCCATGGGAATTAACAGGAAGTTAAGGGAATAAACCATGAATTAACCAAATTGAAGGTTGGCCCTTTAACAGTGAACTTAAATATAGTTGGAGAAAATATATTTTAGCATCATCTTGACTAAATCAACCAGATTTCATGCAGGTACACTTGAATATCTGCTGTTCCTCAGTCACATGCTCATAGCACACTGCTTACTGCAGGGCTATTGAAGCCACGCCCCCTACCTGCACAGGTGATTTCTGTACCTGGACCACACTTTAGAGCCCAGAGCACTCAGAGACTGTTGAAGACACATTTGTGAGCTCGTGGACTACATAATATTGTTCAATAAAATAATTCAAACTTGATAAAGTTCTACTTACAAATAAATCTGTTGAAATGTTTTTAATTGTTTTATTTTGCATGTTTAGATTTATGTTTGGATATGATGCAGTTTGTTTAAATTACCAACAATTCCCATGATTCCCATGGAGTTTCTGATTTTGAATATCCCCATGGAAAGTTTCTGGAAACTTTCCACCCCTTGCAACCCTACTCCTGTGTTCTTGTTTTAGTAAAAGAAGTATCTGTAAAATGAGCTCCAGTGTGATGATAATGTTTAAATGTAACACCAGATAAACAAGTAAATAAAGAACCAGCTACAGCAGCTACAGGAGGAATCCAACCTTCTCTCTGATGGTGCTGTTTGTTTACGTAGGTCATATGGAAGCATCAGCTGATCTTAAAAACATTCTTTAATGTGTAGAAAACATTAGATATGAAACATTTGTACAAATATGAACTTCTTTCCAGACTGTAATTTTTGCCTGAGTCTTCTGTGTTTAATATCTTCATAATATTTTGTGTCAGATCCGAACATAGCTGATCATTATTCTGCAGTAAACCTAATGACACAGTGTGTAAAGACAGCAGCAGCAGCTCTGAGTAAAATGTTTATTAAGACCGTCGAGGTTAATAGAAGCCGTTATGAATGAAAGCCGTGCACGGCGGAGGTTGTGCCGGTTAACGCCTGAGCGACCCGTTATTTCACCGGCCACCATCTCATTATCACGGCACCAAAAAAAAAAAAAAAAACGGGCCCGGCGGGCTTCAGATTTTTAATTAGAAAAACAGAAAACGAGATTGAAGTTTTGCACTGAGTCAAATGATTAAGAGACTAATTGATACGAGGATTAATCACAGAACTGTTTCCGCCAATCGCCTCGGAGAGACGCTGAAATCCTCACAGGCTTATCTGCTGCCCCCAAAATTAATTTTCAATATCAGCCGCCCCTCCTCCTCCTTCTTCCTCTCCTACAAGTACAAACTAAATGGTACCGACTCTAATGTATTCAAACGACTTTGTATTAATTGTGCATTCCGAAAAGCAATTTGTGTTGCCCATTAGAGTCACTTCAGATTGATCGCGCTCTCTCGTGTTTCATAATTGATCCAACCTTTAACAGATTTTTTTAATTCAGCCGCGGCTCGGCCTTTACGACAGACTCTGCCCTGATCTCTGCTTAAACTTAGAAGCAATTAAGTAATTAACAAAGTCTTAACAAAGAGGGTTTGATAAAGTGGCACCGAATTGGAGGAAATACAGAGGAGTCCCAGTTATTTTGTTTCTATGAAGACTGATCTGTAGTCTTTATGACGTCACATATTCACAGGCATCAGTCTAAAGTTAAAGGAAAGCATGACCACCACAGACTGTCTAAAACCTGGAAGTAGTCTCCGTGACGTCCCCACAGACTGTCTAAAACCTGGACGTAGTCTCTGTGACGTCCCCACAGACTGTCTAAAACCTGGACGTAGTCTCTGTGACGTCCCCACAGACTGTCTAAAACCTGGACGTAGTCTCTGTGACGTCCACACAGACTGTCTAAAACCTGGACGTAGTCTCCGTGACGTCCCCGCAGACTGTCTAAAACCTGGACGTAGTCTCCGTGACGTCCCCGCAGACTGTCTAAAACCTGGACGTAGTCTCCGTGACGTCCCCGCAGACTGTCTAAAACCTGGACGTAGTCTCCGTGACGTCCCCGCAGACTGTCTAAAACCTGGACGTAGTCTCCGTGACGTCCCCGCAGACTGTCTAAAACCTGGACGTAGTCTCTTCATAATAAAAACATAAATAGTCAGAAGAGTACTCGTGTCTTTGAGTACTACCATGAATGAACTAATGATGATGATTGTGACACATGACTAACTTCTTCTTCTTCTTCAGCTGGAGTACACGGCCCGGCTGGACTTCCTGTGGCGCGTCCAGGCCAAAGAGGAGATCAACGAGATGAAGGAGCTGCGAGAACACAACGAGAACATGCTGAGGAACATCCTGCCCAGCCACGTGGCCCGACACTTCCTGGAGAAGGACCGGGACAACGAGGTCCGTAGAAAAACCCCCCACACTCACAGCTACGCTGATAGAAATGATTGCACCCTTTGAATATTTTCAGTAAACAATGAGGCCACAGTCTCGTCGCCTCTCACCGCAGACCTGCTCCAGAATAAGTCGTCTGCGTCCGTTATAATTCATTTTCCCTCGCTGTTTCACTCAGACTTGTAATTGCTTCTCCAACAGCTGAACAGAGAGAGAGGACTCATTCAGCCGGAGAGCTTTCTTTGGTCGCATGCCTTTGATTTGATTTTAATAACACGTTGTCAGTCAGCAGCAGAGAACACGTTGATTTGTCTCCGGGTGACTCAGCTGGCACAAACTTTACAGTTCCTCTTTGTTCACCTTATCTCTGCTGCTACTTTTAACTCGCTTTGAATGGAGCCTGTTCGCCGCTTGTTAGAAGTCATTAACACACAGATCTGATCGGTCTTCATGTTTGAGCAAACCCATTAACTGTTGAACTTCACGTCACCTGTTTATCAAATCGTACCATCGCGTTTCAGATCCTTGAAGTACACTACAAAGCTAACAGTAGGTGGACACTCAAAAGGTGCTGAGATACTTCCATCCAGACAGAGTCAGCATCAGCGAGGTCCGACACTGATCAGGTCTGACTCGGAGGTGCTTGGATGGGAGTTTTCTTTATGAAGCTGGCTTTACATCCCTCCTGCTGATGCTTGCTCACGTCAGTATTGGAGGTGTGACTCCCCCAATAAAAAACACCATTTTGGGGTGATCGATGCATCCTTTGAACTCGTAATCGTAAATATTACAATATATTTCTCATATTCATGCCTAGAAGAATCTGATAATACGATTTCAGACACCAAGTGTAACATTTCGCCTCGCGTCCTCAGTAAAGTCTGTGCTCTTGCCAATGGAGACGCACATTGACTGAAGGTCAATGTAAGTAGCTGTCTAGATAATAAAATACTTTTTTTTTTTTTTAGCTTCAGAGTTTCTAAATTTGATTTTTCAACTAACTTTTTTACCAAAAAAATGAAACTTTCCTTGAAAAAAGTCTAATAAAAAACATAAATTCATCTCTCACAGGATCTTTTACTTTTTTAAGAAACTTTATTGAAGAAAAAATTGCAAATTTACAGATAAAAACAGAAGATACAAAACAAAAACAAAGACCTAAGTACAGAGCTCATTTGTTTTAGTATCAGGATCTGACTGTCTGATTGTCGAAGCAGTTTTAAACTGTTGCAGCCGAGGACGATGGATTTTAGGACCTTCTTTCTCCTAAACGTCTCCACGTCACGATAGCAGCATGTACAGTTGGCCGAGGCCGATGTACCAGAGCACTTTGACCAACAGACTCATTGGAGGACATGTTGTGAGAGCGCAGTATCCCCGGGTATAAGGTGGAGACTTTTAACCTCGAAACATGATGTGTGGAACTCATTCAGACAACATGAACCTGTTTTGAGAGGTTCTAAAGCTGCCAGAGAAGACCAGAGGAGACCAGAGGACGTTCCTACAATCATTTCTTTTGCATAGGTTTGCATCGGTGATGTTATCAGAAGGTAACAGCAGTCTTATACAAGAGATCTATGTTCTTTAAAGGTTCTGGAGGTCCTTCAGGATGATTTCTATGTAATTAAGGAGGTTTTAGGGCATCACCAAGGGGTCTAGGTGCTTCCTGAGGATCCAAGAAGTCCATACATGACCTTGAAGGGTCTATTTTTTTAGACACCACATAGAAGATCTAGAGGATTTTCAGGATTTCCAGAGGTACCAGAGGTTTCAGATGATGGTCCAGTTACAGACCTACGTTTTTATTAATCATGACCGCGATCGTTCCCTAAACCAAAGTTGCTCCTGTAGCTTCAGGTCGTTTCTTTACTTCCCGGTTCGTCTTGCTGTCTCGTTAACGAACTCCAGAATGACTGATGATTGTGTTGGACAGTTATCACACACTGGAGTCAAGTCCCTGTACTGTCCCCTTCGGGCTTCTTCATTATCGACTCCTCCGGTCTTCTGTTGTCTTCCGAACTGAAGGCGATGAATTATAAATGTCAGGAGAGGCGAGCTGATATCATTCTGCTCCCGTGCCTGTTCCTAATTAAAAAGGACATGATTAAAAATGCATCCATTAGGACAGGTCGCGTCCTAATGGATGAATCGCTCGTTACATTATTAATCAGGTTGTTTATTGTTCCGTGATTTAGAAACCCGAGCGCCGGGTCATTAATCGGCTTCTGCACCGCTCAAGAGGTGTCGATGATCTTTGGAGTTAATCAGGTGACAGAAAGCTGAAGATGTGTGAGATTTTTATTCTTCTTATTTATTTATTTTAGAGCTTTTATTCAGAGAAACCACAGCTCGTGGTTTGGATCCTTTAAAAAGCTGAAAAACAAGCAATTTTTCTTCATCAACTCTTCCAGTAATTTCTCTTTCTAAGATTTAAAAACTCTCTGTGAAACTAATGAAGATCATTGTTGTAAAAAGTCCAAGAAGAAATATCAGGAAGCTTTTTTAAATTAATTCTGTCGATGATGGAAAAATGTCTTCACTCATTTTTTTGTGTTTTGTTTCGGCGCCTTTAGAAGTGTTCAAATAAAGAGACGTGTTTGATGTCTGAGCACGTTATGTCACGTCTCATGAGTTGTTGTTGAAATTTGAAAAAAATGTTCAAAAATCCTCCAAATTGTCACATTAAGACACAAAGACTTTGAGGAACGCCGTAGAAAGATTCATTTGATTTCTAAAACTTCTCGTTAAGATAATTTCATCCTCAGTTTGTGTCCGTCAGTTTCATGAGGCTGTGATTCTCCTCGAGGTCTCAACACATGAACACACAAGAGTCTCAGCTTTACTTAACCTAATCCACGACATGAGTTTAAATGACGTGAATCAAATGCTGCAGCCT